>CM067357.1:48806677-48939177 GCA_034190875.2 Urechis unicinctus
GTTGGAATTCGTGCGTTACTGGGTCACTGCGCGTTTTTTTTTATCGCAAAATAACCCTTGTCGTTGATTTATATACTTGTAGGCTTGGAACCTGCTTTTCTTATATTCAATCATACGAAATGTGAATCTTGGCGCCATTGTTTTGATTAATGAAGCTTAAGAAATTTATCTTTAACATGACCAATCATGAAGGGATATTCTATTCACTTGAAAACTCCCATCCACTCAGATTATTCCCGCAAAACACTCCTAATCCGGACTACTGCAAACCGCCTCGCTTTCTAGGAAACAACAGCCTCTCCTAATCGACCCGATTGTTTGTGAAGAATTCCCCGCTTCGTTTTTACGAAAACAACTTGCTGCGTAAATAATTTAAATATCCCGATAAAGTCATAAATAACGAACGGCTGATTATGTTTTGGTTCATTTTAGGAACATACATGTTCTTATTCATATCTGTGAAAGCATTTTCCTGGAAATATTAACGTTGGACAGCCATTTTTAAGTTTGAGCTAGCGAACTGAAGTCAACTATCTAGCTGACTCAGAGTTGAGCACGCTAGGGGATACGGTTAAGACGGCCAGCTCATCTTGCCGTCTCAAAAACCTGAGTTTGCGGACTTAAGTTTCTTTATGGATACGGCCCCAGATCATTGACTAGTTTGATATTGGCTGATAAGGTGCAGATTATTGACAAGTTTGATATTAGCTGATAAGGTTCAGTTCATTGACTAGTTTGATATTGGCTGATAAGGTGCAGATTATTGACTAGTTTGATATTGGCTGATAAGGTGCAGATTATTGACTAGTTTGATATTGGCTGATAAGGTTCAGTTCATTGACTAGTTTGATATTGGCTGATAAGGTTCAGTTCATTGACTAGTTTGATATTGGCTGATAGGGTGCAGATTGTTGACAAGAATGATATTGGCTGATAAGGTGCAGATTATTGACAAGAATGATATTGGCTGATAAGGTGCAGATTATTGTCTAGTTTGATATATGCTGATAAGGTGCAGATTATTGACAAGAATGATATTGGCTGATAAGGTGCAGATTATTGTCTAGTTTGATATATGCTGATAAGGTGCAGATTATTGACAAGAATGATATTGGCTGATAAGGTGCGTATTGTTGAGGCCAGCAACACAGGTAGTCATACTGCCAAGTGCGGTCTTTAGGTCTATTTGTCAGATATAATTGCGGATGGACAATTGATACAATACTGCTTCTGAAGACAATAATCGGGATGGGATTATGGATGGAGCGCTAAAAGCGCAGGGCGGCGTAAGCGTATGTATGAATAGAACATAGAGGGTTCTAACCCGGTGTATGTTTGCAATCGGATTGTGTCAGTCACCAAGCAATATATTCTGTGCCTGTATAATTCATCCTGGCATAGCGCGCAATATTTGGCTTGAGCTGCCTCTAGTGTTCATCGCCCATCTATTTATGTATGAAGCGGAGCGATGGGTTATTATCGGCGACAATAAAGCTGTGTCTCACCTGTGCCGCCCTCTAGTGGCCCGGTCACTCGGGTCACAATGCCCATCTAGGATTTCATCATGTAGTCATAGTGTTGTTTTATCCAATGCAGAAACACTTTGTTCCGAGCAGGTAACAATAGAAAGGCACCGCTTAACTCAAGTCTTAAGAATCGAGTCCGCGCTTAAGTAAAATCACTAAGATATCAAATCAATTTGACGCTAGAGATTTTGCGTATAAATACATCATTTTAAAGAGATCATTGTGAAATGGCGTCGACATTTGAAGAAACTATTTTGAAAATTGCGATTTGTATCCAGCAGCAACTTCAAGATACCATCTACCTATCGCAGCAACGGAGCAGTGTTTGTCATGAAGGCATATATCGACTTTATATTTTAACTACCTGTGTACAGCTCCAGTGGACCTCACCACGCCCAGGGAGAAGCCCATCCCAGGTCTGCTAACCTCAGGTGACCTTTCATCACCCCACCAAGACAGCGTCGACTCCACATGGACCAGTCCAGTGCTTGTCCACCCAACCGGTCTCATGTCTCTCATGGCAACCAGTGTGTCACGACCAAGAGACGTTACGACATTAACTGACGGAGTGACGTCACTCACCACTCAGGTTATACCGATAACGCCTCAAACGGATTCTAACTCCACCCCAGTGGTCATTGATGCGACGAGTATATCAGAAAACACTTCAGCTAACGTGTCACCTCTCAGTAATCTTACAGTAACCCAACATATCAACCAACCATCCCAAATAAGCAGCCGTAATACAATGACTGGGAGCACCACAGACAGCAGTGTTTTATTAAAGGAGATGCTCAATAGGGAGGAAACAAGTACCTTCCAGTCCCAATTCTCCAGCGGCAATGTGAGCTATTCTGACGTGGTTGTTATCCCCACGCACGAGACAGTGTTGTACGCGGAAGGCGCCTACGAACTCATACGAATCTGCACAGTAGTAAAGCGGTCTGCGGTCGAGCCCACTAGTGACAACCAGCCGAGTGTTACTAAGAGCCGCGTCACATCGACCACCAGCAGAGTCGTCGCACCTACCACGAGGTACATCAAAGGTAAGCCAGAATACTCTACTGTTGTAATCGATTCCTGCCGCTGATTGGCCCTGTGATCGGACATGCATCTGCACGCACCTTATGGGATGCCTTGTTTCCTGACTCCGAGCTAATCATTGGTAGTGATCAAGGAATTCGTTTGTGTTCTATTGACCTTGTTCGCAATGAATAATTATCTACCATATCTCTAGCAACATTGTAAACAGCAAGAGGCTATTAGAAGAAACGATTGTAAAATCTGGGTTCCATTGGTATGATTAACCTGCGGTGATATGCACGATTGGAACACATTTAGTACAGTGCTCATGTCACCTCTTCTACCTACATTATCCGTCCATGTGTATTGATGATAGAAAGCTGTTTGTCTTTTCCAGATCCTAGCCAAGATGGGACGGAGCAGCGTTACAACCTAGTCCAGCTTCTCTCCATAGCAGGCTGCGCAGTATTTCTACTCGCTATCATATTCCTCAGTCCCTACGTGTACGACAAGATTATCTTACCACTTCTCAAAAGGAAAACCAAAAAACAAAAAATGAGGGAAAAAGATGAACGCGTGGGATGGATGACTGGGGATCTTGCCCTAGGTGGCGCTGCTGTGAGTCACAAGATCTGGTCGCCTGGCGAGAAACCAGCGAGATTGACTTTGAAAACGGAGCAGATATCAAGTGAGTGTCACTCAGGAGAGATCAACCACGGGATGGTGAACAATGGCGACTTGTCGACGTCGTGTGAAGTGTATTGTAACTCGACAGCGGCCACCTCCTCACATCATCAGACTAATGTCGACACATCCGGTGTGGTTATGCCGAGCACGCGACGACGGTGGTCAGGTGCAAAGCGACTTGACAAGGCACACAGGAGGCCAATATCAAGAAGCAAAAGTTTAAAGAGACGAAGCCTTAGAAGGAGATCGCGTTCGTCATATCTCTACCAGCGCTCCATGAGCGTGGATAGTATGTGTGGCAATAAGCCAACAGCAGGCTCTTTCCATTCGGTGAAGGGGGCTGGTGGAAGCGTGGAACCATTGTTGCATGCCGTCGTTAGTAAGCTGGAGGCTCTCGAGACAGCGGACATGAGGTCAGAGCACCAAGAAACACAGCTGGATGTGATCCGAGAAGACACGCCTGGACATGACGAGATGTGTCTTCACCACTGTACTCCACAAAGCAGCGGCTCTTTATCCAAGAAATGTGATGAGCCTCACAAATTTACCCAACAATCAATTTGTATTCACGATATGCCAAGCCCAATTCTAGACAGCGAACTTGATTACGAAAACAATTCCCCCCCTCACCAACAACAGGTCATCAGTCAGTCATCTGATACGGACATTTAGCGTCTTACACCATCCCCCCAACCTGACAGACAACCTGCATTAGTCGATTTGCTACGGGTGCTATTTCATGCGTTGGTGATCCACTGTTTTTCTTGCTCAATCAGAACATCTTCTATTTTCAACACTTCTACTATTAATACACAGCTTACGTTTACTGTCTTATTCCCACTGAGTAGATGACCATCCCATATCATCACCGTCCCCCCCCCCCCCCCCCAATCGCTGTCGTGTATGAAGCGTCGAATGGTCATGCTCCCAGGGATGTGTATTTGTCATTTTCACTGTTTATGCATTATCCATTAATTTGCTGGTGTGATTTATATGCATAAAATATTTCATCTGATATATCTTACGTTCTTATGATCAACTCCAACCGAAATATTCTGTAGTCTAAGCAGATTGGTGCCCTGAATGTACTATTCAGATGTTTTAAAAGAATATAGAGGTATCCATCGAATGGCAATGTTGATTCTGTTTGGATGAGTTTCAATTAACACGTTGATAATATTTTTTATTCACAAGTGTGCGTTAACCGAAAACTGATCTTCTTTGAAAGTCAACATAATCCCTGCGTTGCGCTGCTCGCCATCGGGGTGCAGAGGCTGCCAAAAGAGTTCGATCAAATGAGACATTTTATACCTAGAGGCACTTTGATTTTGATCAATCCCACTGCATGAATATAAGTTCTGCTATCAACATTTGATTAATATCACGTAGCATAATGCTATGATATGGCCCAAACAGATAAGGTTCATTATTGCTTGTTTCCCGCCATGCTACTAATGTTGATGTGGGCCTTGAAATCAGCGTACATGGCCTTTATTAGACATCACCCATACACAATGAATACTGCAGTCGCGTCATGGGAAATAGTTCGTTGGTTGTATGTTATGAGGCCGCTTGCTTTATGGTGACATTCTATCACAATTAATGCATTATTGCCAATCAGATATGTAATGCTACGGTATATTCAGGCTGGTAGAATACGAGGAGGTGTTTTTCACTTTCAAATGCCACAGGCGGATGATGCATTATAAAACGATGAGGGGAATGCATTACTAGTCATGGACAGATACCCAACACATCGTATGCTTAAAATGTGTATAAGGCAATCATATCTTCTAACATGCGCCAGTTATTTACCAACATGCCGATATGAGTTACAACCAAGAGGACAACGTGGCCAAATATGTAACTCAGTTGATGAAAATATTGTTATGAACTTGCGTGTACAGATCGGCATGCAGCACAAATGAGTAGCGACTGTTTATTTAGGGAAGCACTTTGAGCGAATTCCAATAGAGGCTTTGACAAGTATAAAAGGCGAATACGATATTTACGTACATGCAATGATGATTTCTGAAACAGGAATAGTGGACTGAGTGAATGCAGCCTTGACATATTAAGAACGTTTGACTGGGAGTTACGTGCATCGATATACGAATCCCCATTATTTGTCAGCGCAGTGATGGCACCTGGTCTCACCGTACATAATTATATTTAAAAGCTTAATCAAGTGTAAATAAAGGTAAGCAGTGTTTCCGTTGTTGATGCGTTATCACCCAAGGCAATAACTTCGGTTTTTGTGTGACCGACTGATTGACAATAGTGTGTAACAATAGTACATGGCAGATGTTAATGTCCCTGGCAGTCATGTGTATGTTTGGAAGTAACCACGTACTGCACTTTCTTATCATAGACCTGTGATACTGAATTCCAAAAAGCTGATCTTTTGTTTAATGCGATACCAAAATTGTCTCATTCTTATTGTTAACTTGACTACTTTCCACACCTAGGCCACACCTTAACCAACCTTATTTAACCCCTTCCACACCTACGCAATATTAGAGGCAGATTGTCAATGTTCTTAATTCGGGATTGTATGTTTTAGCAACTTTTTTGATGAAATGAATAGTCATAATTATGATAACCAATATTCAGAATGCAATCTGTAGAGAAAGATAAAATCGATTTTACAAGCTCTGTCAATATGGTGGCATGCTATCAAAAGACATGAAAGTGTGAATTTCACTTTGTTATTTATTTAACCTGGATTATGTAAGTATAATGCGTTGTTTGTCGCCCTTGTGGTTTCTACTCGGCAAAAGGCGACTTCAACTATTGTACATTTGAATCTATGAGAGTTGACTCATGCAATCGGCTTACTAACAAATTCTTTTGCATTTTTCAAAGCACATTTCGATCATTCATTCTCTATATTTTGGATTGTGGATAGTCCTTGGTGCAAGGCTCACTAGGTGTCACTTTTCTTGTTGCAATATCCATCTAGCAGTAACCTCTCTGCAACCTGTAGTGATATCGTGTTTTAAGATAGCTATAAATGCTTATATTGATCGCATCTGTTTGTCACAATGAACGGTTATGCTCGTTATAATTGTCATGGTCTGCCTGCTGAAATTGATATGGTCACGCTCGAATAATCTCCTCCACGCAGCATGCGTGTTCAATTCATTTTGACCACATAACCTGACGTGGGCCTGTAATCTCATTCGGAACGCCAACTACCATGTCGATCTCGTATCAAATTATTGTACATCATTGGTATCTCGCTGGGCTCTGTTCCACAATAATAACAGGTAATGCATCCGTCGTTTTCCAGTGTATTTTGTACATTGCTGATTAACCTACGTTTTCCTGCACGGAGTAATTCATATTAATACTTTTGTTTCTCACATGCTTCACATTTGCTGGTTTCCTTTACTGTTAATACGTGACATCCCAAGCAGGATACTTAAACGGCAAGGTCATCTCATGTAGGATTGTCGAATACCGCACCATCCTTACATGACGTTGTTGCGCCTGACCGTGTGCAGTACTGTGTTCATTGGGTAATATGTATCCGAAACATGTCACATTGTTCCCCTGATCTTTAGTATAATACAATATGTCAATCATATTTCAAGGATATTATATTTTGCAAAACCAAACCTTCGGTTCTGAGCAAGTACAAAGAAAAAAGTGCAACGAACATCTGCAGGGTCTGAGCGTCACAGAGACTCAAAAATGTTTGAGGCCAGACTCTTAAACGAATTTCTGTAGAGGATGCCAATATAGGGCGGACACCGTATTAGACGCAGTAGCCACACACAGCTAGGCAGTTAGATTTTGCTACTTTTATCATTGCTGAAGGTGGTTGAATATCAAACGGAGACAGCTACAATACCAACCCCATGACAGTGTGCCTTGGAGGCTCGTTCACCGGAAGTGTAGCGAGATAAGAGTCTGATGCTAGCAATAAATCAGGTAAAAGCAATACAGCGTGTTTTATCAGACTACATTTGCTCACCTTGTTGATAAACATTCATGAATGCGAAAATTCATTCTTCATATGTATTTGATGTAATAGATTTGCTCTAGCGTATGGGGGAGCTAGTGAATGCAATGGGAATGCCGTCATAATAAGCATGCTATATTCTGCTGTGTGCATTAGTTGGTACTAGTATACAGACCGTAGTCGCAAATGCTAAGGATGAGTAGAAGTGAGACATTCATTTGGTCCAGACCCATGGTTATCAGCGTCAGTCAGTGTCGACGCTGACTGACAGTAGAAACACAGTCATCGTATCCGGCCTATTATGAACCCCGTCTCTCATCTGCCTATCTAATTGATATCCCTAGCAACACGTTAGCTGTGCTATGATGAGCCAAAAAGACCCTCCCCCCCCACCCCCTAAATCATTGACTAACATTTAATTTTTACTATTTGTGACATATATAGGGCAAAGCCTATTTAAATTGGGGTATCCCTATTGATGGCTGTTAAACTGCATATGGTGATTACAACAAATGACTGTTCGCGTTGTGTCTATCACGATAAATAAACGTGCATTTCATGAAAAATCATATAAATTCTTCTATTTCTCGTAATGATATCCTGTGGTATCCAGTTGCCAGGCTAGTTTTACGGCCTTTATAAAATCCGACTTGTATTTGACGGGACCAAATATGGCACACGGAAGGCGCTACAATATCTAAAACTGAAATATGCACGAGCGATAATGTCAGAAAAATGTGGAGGTTCGCATGCTTAGTGCATAAACGCCATTCATATGCATTTGTTTGTCCCTGGGCTGCTTTTATGGCGTAAATCATCGATGATTTGATGTTCCAAACGCTAATAAAGGTTTACAATTGAGTCATCTCAGCAACCACATAACAGAGAAATTGCACCAAATATGTATTTTGTACTTGTGGTGATATAAAAAGAAAACCAAACCACCAAGCATAAAGGGAACCAAACCACCGAGCATGAAGGGAACCAAACCACCGTGAATGAAGGGAACCAAACCACCGTGTATGAAGGGAACCAAACCACCGAGCATAAAGGGAACCAAACTACCGAGCATAAAGGGGACCAAACCACCGAGCATGAAGGGAACCAAACCAGCGAGCATGAAGGGAACCAAACCAGCGAGCATGAAAAGAACCAAACCACCGAGCATAAAGGGAACCAAACTACCGAGCATAAAGGGGACCAAACTACCGAGCATAAAGGGGACCAAACTACCGAGCATGAAGGGAACCAAACCACCGAGCATGAAGGGAACCACACCAGCGAGCATGAAGGAGAGAATATGGCAGTCGCAAAGCATGGGAGATGTTTCATTGGCTGAATGTTATGTGGCTACTTGCTCTATGGTGACATAACTTCCACAATAAATTCACTATTGCCAGTCAGAGATTGTAGTGTAATGCTATTGTAACAAAAAGGTAGAGGCAACTTACTTCGGGTTGGTTGAATTCGGTGCTTTACACTATAACTTGAAGTAAACGCCACAGGCGGACGATGTCACATGCATAATATAAGAGCTTAAGGTGAGGCATTTGCATTACCAGTCATCGTAGATGTCACATGTTTATTCCTACATATGCCAGTTATTTGCCAACATGCTGATTTGAATTATAAATGAGACCATCGTTGGCACCACTTTACTCAGCATCAGCTCAATCTGCTCTTCGCTAATGGACACTCGTATATATGAGCACGGTCTTGTATGCATTCGTGCTCTAGTGCAATAATGCGGTTATAAAAAATAATAAAGTGTGACTAAATATGTAAAACGGTGGAGAGTATGAAACTTTCATCTGCAGCCCGATAACTAGTATAATTGCCTCTCGGCTGGAAAAGAGCATTCCAAACGAACTGACTTTGACTGATAGCAATGCGAATACGATAGTTATGTATATGTGGTGACGAGGGCTGGCCAGTAATGTAGATAGTTTATTTAATCAACACCGCTTTTGAAAGATTATGAACATGGAGCTAGGAGTAAGGTATGAAGATGTTAGCAGCACATTACTGTCAAGACATATTGCCTTGATATATATAGATGATATATATAAATATATAATATATATAGAGATATATATATATATATATGAGATCATAATATATATATATATATATATATATATATATACTCTATATATATATATATATATATATACATACATATATATATTACCTATATATATAAATAGGATATATCATCTATATACATATCTATATCTCTATATATATATATATATGATATATATATTATATATAATATATATATACCTATATACATAGACAGGAGATATATATATATCTCTATATAGATATATATATATATATCTGATCTCTCTCTCTCTATATATATCTCTATCTGATATATATATCTATATATCTATATATACTATATATATCCTATATATATATATATATATATACAACAATCCTTGGTGAAAGCTATGTGGCAATGAATACCTGCATTATGAAAGCAAATGATACATGCATATGATACATAAAACCAACCTTAAACTGTTAGCATAATTATAATTGGAACTGGAAGTTAAATGACGTACTTAACATGGTTATAGTGCTCACTGACATCTTTATAACATAAAATGCCTGTGACCTACGCATCAGTTATACGAACACAACATAGGTATTATTTTTCAGGTTTAATTAATGAAAAACTAAACAGCAATTCGCAATAAATGTATTTCAACATGGCAGATTATTATGACTGTTTGCTTATGATTGATAAATAGCATGATAGTTGAATCAATGCATGTTGTTTTTTACATAAAGTCTGTTTACATTTTCTTCAATTTTGGAAACATATTTGAGCTTTTTGCAATTAGATAACACATCAATTTTTTATTTAACGAAAACGCTTTACTATTAGTCCAGTGGACAGTAATGATATGCCAATATTTGTTCTTATTGCGCATTTATATTGTGAACTATATCGAATATGTGTTTTCCCATTGAGGTGGTAACCCAACAAACATTCCATATAGGCCACTAACAGTGAATTTTTATTAAGGTATGTTAACATTTTCATTGCCTTTGTATAAAAGAAAGCTCTGTCATTTCTGAATTCCTTTCATCACATTGTAGGGTCTTTGTTGCGTATTTTGGCATTCAGCTATACAGACATCATAAGCGTAGGATTTCCGTCTACATTTGCTTATTGCATCATTCTTTGTCGAGTAAAGGTAACCAAACAGCTGGATGATACTATACAATGAATGGTTCTTTCCTTTGTTAGTTTAACCGCTTCCCATACATCCACTCCCTGACCCACCTGATTACACTTCATCCCCTGACATCCACCTGTATTACACTCTGCCGCTCACCTGACCCACCTGATTACACCTTGCCGCTCCCTGACCCACCTGATTACACCTGCCGCTCCATGACCCACCTGATTACACCTGCCGCTCCCAAATGACCCTTTGATTACACATTTTGTTGCCGCTCCCTGACCCACCATGATTACACCATGATTGCCGCTCCCTAACCCCTGACTGATTACAGCAAAAAAGTAGACCTTAACCCACCTGATTAAATAAACACTGATTGAGAGATTTTATTAACAGGACTGCCGCTCCTGACCCACAATGATTACACCTGCCGCTCCCTGACCCACCTGATTACACCTGCCGCTCCCTGACCCACCTGATTACACCTGCCGCTCCCTGACCCACCTGATTACACTAATAGAGACGAAAAAATTTCTACCCATCCCACCTTACCACTGCCGCTCCCTGACCCACCTGATTACATTTTCATGATGCCGCATGCTAACCCACCAAAGGTCAATCCCTAACCCACCTGATTTTGATATTTCCACCTGATACATAAGACAACTTCACCTAATCTAGTCTTCATTTGAAATCTTCCAGAGTGAGCTCATGCAATCAGCTTACTCACACATCGTTAATACAAAGCTCACTAGCAGTCCGATATCCCCGTGCAATATCCACCAAGCCTAGCAACTATCTTGATGCATGATGTATTATAGGGTGTATTACTTTGCAACAGTAAGTGGTTATGTTTATGATAATTGCTCTGGTCTGCCTGCTATGATTGATATCGTCTCACCGGAATAATCCCCTCATTGCAGCACGCGTATTTTATTCATGCTTATTACGCTATCATGCGCGGTACGTTTGGTACGCCAATTAGCATGTTGATGGCGCACTAAATCATCACCAATCTTAATGCGTAGTACTGGGCATCTACCGCCATGACATCAATATGTTTAGTATTCTTCGCTTGTTGTCTGGATTTCATAAATAGTTTGTTAAGCTATATATTATCACATGCAAAGATATTCGTGTCGTGTATTTTTATTTTTCCACATAACACCTGACCGCGGACCGTGATAACGAGTCAATGTGTCCATATATATCACTGCTTGCTATGTCTCCGACGTCGATTACACAAATAACCTGAGTTGCTACTACCTTGATTGCCACGCCCATCACCTTCTGTACGATTGTAAGCCTCATGAAATAGCATAGTTGGGTACATGACGTATTTCAATGCTTTGTACATAAGGTAACATGTTCCGGTAGCAAGTTACAAATTTCCCAGAACATTTGTGGGAAGCAATATGTCAGCCATGCATCACGAGAAGTACACTTAGCAAACCCTTCCGTTCTGAGCTAACAGAGGACACGCTGTAGGACGAAACCATGTTGGCTCTGAACGTCAAAGGTGATTGTGTTACAAACTTGTCAGACACGCTACCGTGAAATATGCCAACAAAGGCCGGAGGCTTATTAGACAGTAGTTATACGCAACGAAACTGGTCCCCAGATTTTATGATCAAAGTATTCACCGTACATCGGTGGAATATTGCGCACTCGCAGCCTTATTCGCAGTGCCACATTTGAGAGAAATTTGGCATATAGTTAAAATTTTAACACAGGGGAAGAATGGTAGATTGTTCCGTGCCTGCCGTTTGCTCATTCTGGTTTCATTTGGCTTCATGACTGCATCCATCAATTTAGTGAGCTATTTGATAGTTTTGTAAGCTAATGTAGACACCTTATGGATTTTATCTTTAACCCTTGAGAAGGCGACTAGCTGTGAAACTATATTATGTCTCTGGCTGGTTGACAGCTGGGCATTGTAACCATACATGGACCAGTATGTACTAATGTTGCCATGGTTGCTATGACTACATTTGTTGTATCATCTTATCGTCATGACTTATAAAGGTTCTGTGGCCACGCTTGACTTTGCTGGCATCAGGTCGCAGTAGACTTAAACGGTTAAAATATCAGTAAACTGTGGCCCCTGTTATAGTTATGGCAAACATCGTTATGTTTCTGATTTGGCGGAAACAGTCATCGTAATTACTACGATATTTCCGGTATTGAAACCAGGTATTGTACTCTGCTTTCCCAATGGCCGAATGACATTCCTCTACTTATCTCAAGCTTTTACGTGGTAGCAGTTGTCTTGTTTAACCACCAGAATGTTATTGAAATATTCCTGTGAAGATACAGGCTGAATAAAGGGGCTTAAATGAGCAGACAGCAACATGGGTCTTATGTGATATTTTCTTTACTACGCGCCATAGTGGATGCTTCATTGGAGAAGAATGGTTTTAATCATAGGTGCTTTTGACTGTTGTACCAGTTGGTAAAGGCCACAGTTCTGTCATTCGTGAAGCTGATCTCTGGGATATTTTTTGTGTGCTTTGGGGATGGCCAGTATTACCCCAGTGATTTATATGTCCGAATCTGCCTACTCAGTTAAGCATGCTGCAGATTTGCTCACATATCAAACATCACAATCCGTATGTATATCGATAATATCTCACAGCATTCAGCAAACGCACATGTAACATACCAGCGTTGTGTTCATTCAGCTTTCGGATCAACATAAGACACCTGCTCGTTCATCTACTCTTATTAACATCAATGTATTTTGCAATTGATCTGTGGCATTTGACGCCAGGTGTTATCCAATGAGCGTAGAACATAATTTTGCATACATGTCGAGCATAATCTTATCATCATGACTTAAAGAGGTTGTGCGGCCACGCATGGCTTTGCTGGCATCAGATTGCTAGTTGGGACTTGTAGCCAGGTGTCTGATGGTATGGTACAAATGTGACAGACCCAAGGTTACCAGGACTAAGGGGGAGAGAGGATAGAGCGAGAGAGAGAGAGAGAGAGTGAGAGAGAGAGAGAGAGAGAGAGAGAGAGAGAGAGAGAGAGAGAGAGAGAGAGGGAGAAATGTATTTGCTGTAACGCTTTACAATAAGTAGTTTTAAGAGGTCGAGTCCGACACGAATCCCACATATAACCACGTTGAGCCACGTTTCCTACATATAACCACGTTGAGCCACGTATCCTACATATAACCACGTTGAGACACGTATCCTACATATGACCACGTTGAGACACGTATCCTACATATAACCACGCTGAGCCACGTATCCTACATATAACCACGTTGAGCCACGTATCCTATAATTAACCACGTTTAGCTACGTATCCTACATATAACCACGTTGAGCCACGTTTCCTACATATAACCACGTTGAGCCACTTATCCTGACAACTAAAGGTCTAAGATGACAACTGGGGGATTAAGGTATAAGAGGGTAATAATGAGATAGATCATGTATGACGAATGGGGTCATCCAATACATCCCGTAACGCACTGCAAATGTCACTTTGTGGGACAACATGCAATATCAATGCCCTGTAACACGCTGAACGTCGGCGTGATTCTACAGTGCATGAAGCTACAACGCTGAAGCATTCATGAACCGTAATGTTTCTCTCTGCATGTAACATTCTTTACACGGCGCCATGTATTGCGAGCCACGCCCTGGATAACTGTGGCGGAGAAAGTGTCATTTCCAGGAGCAGCTACGACCCATCACATATCCTCTGGCGCTAAAATGATTCACTGTGTAGTATTCCGCCCAACAGCAACAGCCCGATACACTCGTGCCGTCGTTACTGTTGTTAAGAGGGCTCCACACCGTCGACAGACGAGTAACTACATCCTTAACACTTCTTATTGAAGTAAGATCTACCGCTATCAAGTTCCTATTAGTATTCCCTTTGATAATTTGGTTGCAAAGAACCTTATTGTGTGTACGATACCCGGATCTGACATCGGCGTAGGATGCTACCCATCTGTTCATAGCATGGCGCCCTCTTCCGCCATTGTGCGCAGACTATTTGGGTTGGTGGAATATAAAATTATGAATGGTTCAACTGCTTCCTATGACGTATGGTGGATAGAGTGAATAAATGACGTCTGCCGTTGACACAGTTTCCGTGTGACATTTATACGGGGTGGTACTCCGGGCTTCTTCAAGACTTACACTTAGAGAAGAAAAATTCTGATGGTGAAATTGAATACAATGTGTTACAGGAACGAGCAGTGACTGTATTTTCCACAATATACGGAGTATTTAGTCTCTAATCGAAGTTTACAAACAATTTACATGTAGGTAAGCAGTAAATATATCAAAAGAAAGAGAAACAATCAGTTTGTGCTAAAAAATACACGCTGTTCTTCGGCCTCTTCAAGGGTTAGAGTGGTCGAAATATGGTGCGTGCGCTGCAGACACAGATCTTGCAATGCAAATATTGTCGCCCTGTCTTCAAGAGGTACTTCTTCAATAACAATTCGCGAAAAGGAATCATGTTTCCTTCACCAATTATACTTATATATTTGGTGGTGGTCCAATTTAGGACAGACATAAGTGTTCTTAAATTAGCTGATACAAGAGAAGAGCTTACACGCGCAAGTATCGTAGCAAGCCGAAATAAGAACACTGGCGCACCTATATCCTTTCTCATATGACACTCCACAGCACTCCATAGCAACCAACGACAAACCGCTACCAAAGTAATAAAGCTAGCTGTGCAAAGTAAAATCTTGCATAGCTAAATAACTGCCATCCAATTCCGTAAATGATCAAGGCATCATTTCACCAACATATAAACACAAATGTAGGGCTTTTAGAGTGTGCACGTAAAGCAAAATACGCCGTCTGATAAGCCCCATAATCATAGAGAGAGCGTTAGGCAGGGCAATTAATGCCACAGGTATTGATACCACAGTTAGTGTCAGTGACAGAGCAGGCGGGGGTGCGTGTGGAGAGAATGACCCGTTATCATCGACCACAGTACAGAATGTCCACAAACAAGACACGAATCACCTTCGCCAAGCTTTGACACCTGACATTTGACAAAAGCCCAACGACAGAAGCGCTGCGTACAATTTCACATTTGACGATTGCGTGTGGCATTAAATCATGTGACGTTCCTTTTTGCAGGAACAAGATTACCTTTAAACCGCCACAATGACGTCCCGGGCATTTACTCGACATCGACAGCGGTACTCGACAAGCACTTGTACTCGCCCTTTTTGCAGCTGAGACCTGTCAGAAAAAAAACCTCGCTGATTTGCTTGTTTGAGTGTGCCTTATCTAAGCATTTAATTGAAGCACATTTGTGTTATATACAGTTATATATATATATATAACATATACCCGCGCTATGCTTTATATAAATATGTGTTATTTAAATAGTATATCAAATATATATATATATATATATATATATATACATATAATATATACATATAAATACAAATATATACATATATATATATACAAAAATATATATACATATAAATGCATAAATATATATATATATATATATATATGAATATATATATATATATATATATATATATATATATATATATATATATATATATATATATATATATATATATATTTATATGTAGGTAGATCTAGATGTGTCTACAATGAAAGTTGTTTAATAATCAATCACAAAAAGGTAATTGTATATGAACATCCCGGCCAAATCTAAGCGGCACCATTGCTCACCTGCCGGAGGGGTATACACAACATGACGCATGAAGCATTGATAGGTCTGTCATGTTCAACAAAATACTACATTTCAATACTGTCTGATTGCACATGATGTAATCATGTTACCCAAACATAACTAAAATGCCAACAGATGTGACATCATTAAAAGATTCAAACAAGGCATTTCACTTTGTGACAACTTCCTTATCAATTCTCTCGTGTTGAAATATCATTGAACTGGAACTGCGCCAAGACTTTGTAGAAAGTATCGTTGTGCTGGGTAGCTACATGATATGATGACGTTAAATATGACATTCATGTGAATACATGATATGATGACGATAAATATGACATTCATGTGAATACATGATATGAGGGCGTTAAATATGACATTCATGTGCCAGTTCGAATTTAGATAAATGATTAAATTTATCTGATATCTTCTCCAGTAACCGGGACGCCGCCACATCTGTATAAGAGCTTACAACATTACCTGGCATAAGCTGAGGTGAAGGCCGTGTTGTTAACATGGTGTGACGTCACATGAACAAGTCGAAAACATGGATTAAATGAATTACTTTAACAAGAGATGGCTACTCGTATGGCAGCGTCCATTCATGCATCGACCTATGACATTTGATCAACAGTTGATGGGTATGCAAGCATCTGAATGCATGGGACATTAGCATCTGTCACGCGCCAATCGCTCACACAACTTTTCATCACTGGTGCACTCAAAGCCACGGCTTATTCCCGCTATTGCCTCCCGTTGTATCCGTGGGGGACATAATCAATTCGCATTAAGAACATCGCCTTCATTCAGATCTACTCAATCGATTTAACTCTTAAGCCAATGTACTTTGGCAAGGCAATTATGGCAGCATTTTTGAAAATGGGTTGCTTTCAATTACTCACCCTTCAGTGACGCTTTACCTCTTAACGATGCCTTAACAACTTATTGTATAACAAGTCAAAACGTGTCGCTAATCTACATAATCGTCATATTGATATTATAACTAGACAGGTGCCCTATTACAAATTCACAAATTCATAATGACGTTTTATGTGAATAACATCTATATACCTGTGTTTGTCTGTATGATATGCAATTCTGGACCACACTGTTTGGCACTGTCAAAGCAGGGTGGTTATTACCATTAAGTAAACGATAGGGACATTTCAAAGAGGAAATGACACGATTGGCCAAGGACAAAATGAATAGAAGCAAACTGACATCATAATACTCTTAATATGTGACTCATGTAAACAGAAGGTTCTGAGTAGATTCATCGGAAGCAGTAGTTGAGATTGTCAGTATATTCCAAACATAGTCGAGGTTTTGACACAAAGGGAACATAACGATGACAGTCGTGAATATGACAAACACCTTAGTAGTTGTTGGATAGTCAACGGAATTAAACGCCAATTATCTCATGGCATTAAACACCTGGAATCAATGTTTGCAATGTATTGCATTATATATTGTCCATCTCGTCAGCGGGGTAACGCAAATGGCTCAGGGCAATTAGTTTGTGTAGGCGTAAGTACACATATATCTGCAGGCTCTACTAAACGATCGAATTACTCTTTGCTCTCTAAATTATGTATTTGATGCGTTGTTGAGCAGTTATCGATTACTATCATCGAGTCACTTTGTTGAATACCTGGTACAGATTGCAACCTATATATTAATATCATTTTCTAGATAGCCACAAATCCTCCTCCCCCACCCCCACCCTCACCGTATCCCCAACCGATCCCCCCTCCCATCACGCTATATAGACAAATACGGAACGCAACGTGGTTAAACTGTTGTTGACTCAATCAAACGCACCTGCGTACCGACGGCACGCCATATCGCCTGAACGATAGCCTATTTATGATAGGTGTCTGCACGGGTACCCGATTGACGATGGTAAACTGGGGTAAGGGTAGCTCTAGTCGAACGGTAATATGAATATATACCGTTCTGCTTCAACATATTCCGCGCGTCCTAGAAATCGCGTTTGGCTAATGTGCTAAATAACGCATCTAGAAAATAACATATATCAAGAGCCTGTACAAAAAAAGTCCTAACGCACCAAAAAACTTAACCCCACTCGACGCTAATCTTCAAGAAATGCCATCTATATATCATTTCCAAAAAATCGCGATACGATGACCGCCATTTGGATATATTGGGTCGCGTGATTTCCTGCGATATCCCGCCACCTCATCCGCATTGCCTTAGCATTAGTCGTCGATGGGTCACGTCATTCTGGGCATGCGCGATGCACGTGGTCTTGAACTTGAAAACAAACATGTTGCTGTGTTTCGGACTTTTTACCGCTTCCCAAATTGATCGAACTATAAATAATTACCATGGATGAAATCCCCCGCCGAAAAGGGATAAAATTGTCCGTGAACATCATTGCATTCTAAAACTGCATCACTTGGGTATGTTTGGTGTTAGGTAGTTGTCTAAATCAATCTCAAACTTTTTTTCATTGCGTCGGTTTAAGAGAAAGTAAGACGTCTACTCAGAAGTCTTGAAGGGCTAGGGTAAGGGTTGCTGCAGGGGTCGAGAGGATTACAGTCATGCTTATAGTGCATACTCAGCTGACCTTGACATTTGGCTTTCCGGCTTATCTGAAATGAATTCGCGCTAAGCGCGTGTCGTATTGCCAATGTCATTTCTCAACCTAAAGGCCTGGTCACACAGCCCTCCACGGGCGTATCGCGGCCGAATCACGGCCAAAAATTTCTGCCCGTGAAGCAGACGCTGTTGGACGCTTTGAGGTCGCGATAAAGACGCGATACAGCCGTACTTTACCCGTCGTTACACGCGGTAAGAAATTCACACGCGGTAGGCCGCGCGAAAAAGCTTTGGGCTGCCCAAAAATTTAGACCGCGGGTAATCGTGGGCGGTACACGTGGTATACACGCGGTAAAGACGCGGTACAGACGCGGAACGAACGTGCTAGGACGTGCTACGGCCGCGGTTAAGACGTGGTTACACGCGGTAGGACGCGCGAAATTTTAGCGGGTAATCGCGGGTGGAGCACGGTCATAGCACGTTTTTGTTCCGCGTCTGTACCGCGTTGTTATCACGTGCATTAGCGTGTGCTGTTCCGCGTGTAAGCACGGACAAACGCCTTTCTCCGCGTAAACAGCGCGCCCCAATACCGGCCTAATCACGTTCAATTGCGTCTTGTACACGTCCCAAATACGATTGTCCACGGCCTAATCGCGTCCGTACAACGTCTGATTTTAGGTATATAAAAAGCGCGATTTGCCGAGCATTCGTCAGTTGTGCTCCAGACGTCAAGGGGTGAACTTGGATCCCCGTCACCGTAATGACCTCGTCTTGCTGCTCCAGCAGCATCAGAACCAAGTGGTACAGGTCCATCAGCTCCTCATTGACAGAAGAAGACGAAGGAGGAGGGGGAGGGTGGTCCGGAACATTTGGGATTGGCAGGAGACCTGAGCTGGTGCTGTACGATCGTCTCATGGTGGAGCTCCGTAATGAAGATCCAAGGTCCTTCCAGAACTTTATGAGAATGCCACCTTCTTCTTTGGTGCCATAGCTTGATCTTCACGGGACTGTGTCTTGAGCGGTTATGATTTCTACTGCCCGGTTCGGCTGCTTTATTATACCCGTGGTAGGCCGCGGTACCGCCGCGCTTCACCCGCGATAAGGACGCGGAACAGTCGCCGGCGTCTGTTCCGCAGGCATACCACGGGTAAACCGCAGGTAAGCCAATTTTGCACATTTTCCACCATGGGCAACCGCGGGCAAAAAAAATCGCGAAATTTTACCAGCGATACAGACGCGAAAGGCTGTGTGACCGGGCCTTTAGCCATGCTTCTCTCCTCTTTGTGTCGGTATTTCGTTGGTAATGTAACCAGTATCTGACTATCCCATGGTGCACTCTATCCTCGTGTTGGTTTGGTAATGCCTGCCATAGTTTGCTCTATAATCAACCAAATATAGCAATACCTGAATAATTGATGCTCAGGGCTGGCATAGATCCAATCAATGCGTTGATGAACATCGTTTTTTTAGCATCGGGCGATCTATATGGTACCAGTGTCTGTATATATATAACTCCTTTGTGCAGGTAGCTCTCCTCTTTTTAGCTGATTTGTTGATAACTATCCTGCATAAAAGTTCTAGCAACTATTTGTTAGTTTTTTTTATAAACAACCTCTGTATCATGGATTGCTTTCTCGATTGTTGTACTGCGGGTATTTGGTATCCCCTGTATCATATAAACTTTCCAAAGTAACTGTTTATGTGACAATACAATTCGTTGGTAACACAGGCAGTCCTCCCTGGTATCATCCTATCATCATTCACTCCTTGTGACATACGGGAAGTGACACTGAAACTATCAACAAACGTCCCAATATTCCCCCACCCCCTCCTGCCTTTCATGAGTTCAACATTTATATAATGGCCGGAAATAAAGCAGAATCCTCGACTCAGGACTCGTATGATGCGCCAACAAAAGTTTCAGCTCATCCTTCATCCCTCTCGACATCAACCGTCAGATATTATAGTAACTTCCTAAATAATCCATCTCACGTTCTTGCACCACAAATAGTCGACTATCCTATACCTGGTGTGTTTATGTTTCGACACAGCACTCACATTGTCAAAGAGGAAATGACACGATTGGCCAAGGACAAAATGAATAGAAGCAAACTGACATCATAATACTCTTAATATGTGACTCATGTAGACAGAAGATTCTGAGTAGATTCATCGGAAGCTGTAGTCGAGATTGTTAGTATATTCCATCGTAAGAGCACAATCTCTCCCAGGTCTTTATATCGGTAGGACTTCAATAAACACGTTTCATTTCAATAAGTCATTTATGTAATCCATGAATCAAAAACCAAACGTTATACCAATAAGTGATGCAAACAGTCGATGCATTACTGTGACTAGGAGCATCTAGAACAAAATTAATCTATGACGGCTTTATCTCCAAGGGATATGGCTTCTTCATGCCAGTCATAAAACCATTGTATAATTAAGGATTTAGTAACCACAATCAATCGTTCGATTATGGATGGCATTTAGATCAGGACGGTCATGACAAGACAATACAAAACCTGACTCGTCAGTAATGGCTGACCCATTAAGTCAGCTGCGCATTGCGATGTTGGGTCTGGGTCATGCTTTATGGGTCCGGGTCATGCCGGGTCATGCTTTATGGGTCCGGGTCATGCTTTATGGATTTGATTTAGAGGATTCTCTGCTCTGAAATAGGGTTGATAGTAGTGAATACAAGATATCCTTTTGCAATGTGGTCATATTTTTCACATTCATAGAACGCGGCAGCAGTGTCAATGTATGTATATGATTATTACATTGTTACCATATTAATGTCGCATACCTTCGTTCAATTGATTGGAACACTGAGCCATTTCCCATAACAGAGTGTACGTCTACAGAAAACAAGCGAGACCACGTGGAGAATGCACGAGTTTGCAAGCGATGTAGATGGCTTGTCAGAGCCCAGTATGCTACTAAGCTGTAAGGCAATATTCTGTAGTCATCCTATGCGGCTGGGTAGGGGGGTTTGGGGGGGGGGGGGGGTGGGTTGAAAAGTGGTCATAAATAAGTATTTACACCAGCAATCCGAAAACTACAACCCAGATTCATCATTCAACCAAGAAAGCTTGCCGGAAAGGAGATCAATCTAGCCCAATTTGTCGAGATCACCGACAGTTTTTGCCCAAAGGGCACTTTAGGAATTCCAAACGTATCACAGTAATGTGGTGGTGTTGATGTTAATGTGATTAGATGGTACAATCATGGTAGATCTATCTTCCTTTTGTTATATGATTATTCACATATGGGATACTGAGGTGATGTCGCGATTGTGATAGATTAGGAAAATGGTAAAGCTTCGACAACTTGACAAAAACCCGTAGCCCAGACGAAGGGCTGAAAAACCCGCGTCTTATGGAGGAATTCCCATCTAGATACCATTGAGTCACTTGTCTGGTACATTCTGACTCCATTCCAAGACGCATCCATAAACTGTTTATCAGCTTTGTCTGACATCTGAATGAATTGGATCAAGTGGCGAGGCAGTCTATACTTTCCCAACGACTGTCAAGGAGCGCTGGTAGAAGGAAAACGCTGCCATTAGCTATCAATTGCCAAGGATTAATAAAACTATTCCGTCAAGAGTGAACGTTCGATTTCCGCCATGACTTACCAATTCATGAGGCTTATTTAAATGTTGTCGTGCGTGTGAAAGAGTTTGATCAAGACTGACACAGACTTTATAGGTGGCAGTGGTAGTCTCAGCAGCTAATGGCATATACAAATAGGTGTGTGCAGTGTTGCGTACACTCCATACGCTCTGCTAGGCGCAGTGTTCCAGTCATTACAAGCCTCTCGTCAGCTTTTATATCGACGCGTGGATTAATGATCAGTTCGATAATCGTGGAGACGTTATTCATTCGCAAACGAATTATTCATTAAGCCTGTGTCGGCAATAGACACTTTTAAATTCATACCTAATCTGCCCAAAGTGCTCTCCAGAATGAAGGCTATATCCGCTGTCATGTGTTAACAGCAGGCATAGATTTCTCACACACTGCTTCTCTTAAAGGAAACAGATTTAAACAAAATATACGCAAACCGAATTTCGCGACTTGATGCATGATAACGATTCGTATGCGGAGATGAAGGAACCCAATACTGAGGTGCTGTATAGTCTATAATGCATTAGTCTATGAATGAAGTGGGCAGGTGTTGGATAATTGAAGCGCATTTATCGTTCCCATCAGCGTTTCTTGCCAATTGAGGGGAAATGTCATACTGCCTCGCCACAGATAAAACGTATTCAGACGTCAAACAAAACCACAAATGTACATGAATTTAGAGGCTAGTGCGTAGAGTTAATGGTACACACTTGGTGGGGTAGGTTTGTTCATAGATTTAGTTAGAGATTGTACTGAATTTGGAGCATGGCGTTCTGTAATATTGGTATACAAACTTCAAAGACTGAAAGAAGTTTTTTTTCAAAAACCCATTGGCACAAGAGGGTAGATTTTCATATCAAAGACGAATAAAGATTAGTCATCATTGACGGGGATAAGAGATGTGTCCACATATTTGGATGACAGCTGATGCTCTTTCAGGGGTGAGAAATAGTATGTTCCGCAATAATATGACGGGAAAGTACACGTTGACGAAGGATGGCGCTGGGTACAAGTTAGCCTACGTCGCGCGTCCTTCTCAGTCGAGTAAGCGCGTGGATTTCGGTGTACTTAAGGAATGTTATTCACTTATTGTCGTCTATAAAGCACAAGTAAAGCAGGAAGCTATTGTTATTGATCAATACAAATACGCATGCGTTACTGGCATCAATCCCACTAATTGCTAATTGTCGCGTTCCCGCGTGAAATCATTAAAGCTGTAATATTAATGTAGTAATTTACACAGCGGGGATCGTTGTTTGTTTGTGTGTGTGTGTGTGTGTGTGTGTGTGTGTGTGTGTGTGTGTGTGTGTGTGTGTGTGTGTGTGTGTGTGTGTGTGTGTGTGTGTGTGTGTGTGTGTGTGTGTGTGTGTGTGTGTGTGTGTGTGTGTGTGTGAGTGTGTCAATAATGCAGCCGACGTCACAAGACTTTCGGTCACATGTCACGCAGAAATGAAGTGATGGAATTCTCATTACTAAACTGATCCAGTAATTCTTTCGCTAGGAGCATTGTCTGAAAATCCATTCTGCGATGCTATGCGACTGGTGGGTGATGAATGTGTTTTAGATCGGAAATACAGCGGGAAAGCGTTGTGGTTATTCAACGTTTCTTAATGGCTGCACACTTATCTATTCGGCATTCAATAGCAACAGATACGTTGATCAACGCGTGTATCCGGTGACCAAAGCATACTCTATCTGCATTTACCCACACATTGCCTTTCTCGTGTTTCTCGCTTGTCTTATGACATAAAAAATATACCCCACAAAGGCGTATTTCAGGACGTTTCCCAAGACGAATATTAATCGCTGATTTATTTCGTAAGAAGAATCCTATGCCGATACCAACCCTGACACCCTGTCCCCGCTCAATCCCCGTGGGTAGGTTCATCGAACTGTCATATGTCGCGCATATGAATTATTGTGATTAAATTCAGGCAGGATTAACACAACGTGGTTATCATAATCCATTTCTGGGGTCATTCTTAGTTATATTCACTCTGCCTCCATCAAAGAATGCATGATGTGTGATAGCACATTTCTATTTGAAGATACCATCAACATATGTAGTGGCCCCCTTCGAAGTCTGGGTCTCAGGATGAGGTGATGAATAAGGCACTGAATTGTATGACGGTTGATCTTAAACCTTTATGTGAGCCATAGAACCAAACATTACGGAGTGGGTTGCATCGCTTCATCATGTTGCATAGAGACTCGTCCCTTACCCAATTGACCTTTACAACAGCGGTTGCTATCTTTGCTGTATTGGTATGGCTGCATCGATATTTACAATGACGACAGCATCAGAAACAGCAATGACACTAGTGTGATTCGATGCATGATTCATAAAGTGGGCTGAACCTATCGACAAGATGGCTAAAGTATTCGATCATGTTTCCTGCCAAATAGATCAAATATAGAATGCTGCTAAATGGTGCAGTCGACAGTGCATATATGGAGTTATGGGCCATTCAGGAGCATATTACCCATACCCCCCCCCCCCCCCCCCCACACCCCGTGATACAGTTTTGGAGGGATCCAGCACGCATCCAAAACGATACAAGTAATGAATTATGTATTTACTATGAGGTTTTTGTTGGGAATATATTTTGTTCCTGTGGTGCGGTTAGTCCACATAATATCACGTGTCGATTCATTCCGGGCTTGTAAGCATCGACAGCACAGCACTGGTGCGTTACATGTTTTACATCTGGATAGATTGCCTTTAACAACATTTAGAGTCGGAGTCGTAAATACCAATATGCTAGGTTTATCGCAAGGCGTGGTTGAGTAAATTATCGATTCCTGCCATGTGTTGCCCGTAAAAGGTCAATTCTATAGAGGCAAAAAATACGCTCATGGGAATAATTGTACCACAAGGTTACATCGAGGGGAATAATGGAATCAATGGCAGTTGTCATACACCGTCAGCTGTACAATACGATGTTAGAACTCGACGTGTCTCATTGGTTGATTTCGAGGATCCACCTCTCTGACACAGCGTTGATAGCAGTGTATGCTGGATACTCTCTTGCAATGTGCTCATCTTGTGCTCTTGTGTGAGGTGGCAGATTCAGGGTTTTGTTTGGGATATTGCTTTGTCACCATATTGGTATAGTATTTGCAATGGACTTTACCTGTGAAGATTGGTTTGCTAATTCGTAAACAAAACCACTTCAGATACAAAAGGAAAACGTCTGAGAGAAGAATACTCAAGTTTGGCGGCAGAGAAAGTCATAGACCGGGGAGCTACCCAATGTGTATGGCTGAGCAAACTCAAGTGTACAATAAATGCCACACAGACTGTTGTACGGCATCAGCATGTTTGTACCGTTTGAGGCTAGAAGGGTTGGGGGTGGGGTACGGCTATTTATCTTAAAATGATTAATCGACAACTACAATCTAACTACGGTCAACTAAACCGGCACCATAGCAGGTGGCCAGGGGACCAATGTTGTGAGCAGACTTGAAGGAGAGGTTTTAAGTTGCGTTATTCTGTTTCACACCCCAGTCATCCGCGCTGTTGTATTCACCCAGACCCCTCCGCAACTCGGTTCACTTGTGTGGTTGAAGAAGGTATTGATTTTAATACAAATCAACCATCGCCATGTATGACATGCTGCTGATACATCTGAAGTATTGGATAGTGTTCGTGTTAATTGTATAAATAACTGATGCGAAAAGACACGTGTCATACTAGAGCGAGTTGCTCCACTATGATATTTAACCCGTCGCTTGTAGAAAAATGGGGCTCGGAAGTATCTGGTGCTTTAGACTGCAGTATTGGCATAAAACAGCGTGATTTGTTATAGCATGAAAACCGCAGACAGGGCAACAAATTAACAGGTTGCATGATATGTGTCTGCAGCGTTAGGTCGCAAGTCGACCTCTCTAGCAGGCATGGAAACAAATCCAAACCACAATGGTCTTAAAGTTTGGAGCCTAAAACAGCTGTTATTCTATCAATAATTTTTAATGGCTTTAATATTCTACCGTGGGATTTGTTGTGCATTGTCAGCTCTGGGCGATTATTGCGTTTCCCGCAGTGATCAACAATCCATACATGAAATTCCTCATGCCAGCCCCGATTAGTCCGTAGTCTTTAACCCTTTCCCGCAGTGATCAACAATCCATACATGATATTCCTCATGCCAGCCCCGATTAGTCCGTAGTCTTAAACCCTTTCCCGCAGTGATCAACAGTCCATACATGATATTCCTCATGCCAGCCCCGATTAGTCCGTAGTCTCTAACCCTTTCCCGCAGTGATCAACAGTCCATACATGATATTCCTCATGGCAGCTCAGATTAGTCCGTAGTCCCTAACCCTTTCCCGCGGTGATCAACAATCCATACATGATATTCCTCATGCCAGCCCCGATTAGTCCGTAGTCTTAAACCCTTTCCCGCAGTGATCAACAGTCCATACATGATATTCCTCATGCCAGCCCCGATTAGTCCGTAGTCTCTAACCCTTTCCCGCAGTGATCAATAGTCCATACATGATATTTCTCATGGCAGCTCAGATAAGTCAGTAGTCTCTAACCCTTTCCCACAGTGATCAACAGTCCACAGTTAATGTTTTATTGTGTTGTCTGGCATCTGAATAAATTTGATCTACTAGCGCGCCAGTATATGATATCCCGCCACTCAAAATGAGCGTTGTTGGAAGCGTTAAATCCGCAGCCATTAGCAAACAATTGACAAGGATCAAAACACGACCTCGTCAAATGACCACCATTGACTCCACTCCCTCATACAGATTTAGTTTTGCCCGAGCTGTGAATGAATTTGATCAAGGTAGATGCAGCCTTTAACAGTGGCATTGGTAGTCTCCGTGGATAATGACATCAACGCACAGTCGTTGACCGCTATATAGACACATGGATGAAGGACGTTGACCGCTATATAGACACATGGATGAAGGACGTTGACGTTGACCACTATATAGACACATGGATGAAGGACGTTGACCGCTATATAGACACATGGATGAAGGACTTTGAAGGACCGCTATATAGACACATGGATGAAGGACTTTGACCGCTATATAGACACATGGATGAAGGACTTTGACCGCTATATAGACACATGGATGAAGGACGTTGACCGCTATATAGACACATGGATGAAGGACGTTGACCACTATATAGACACATGGATGAAGGACGTTGACCGCTATATAGACACATGGATGAAGGACTTTGACCGCTATATAGACACATGGATGAAGGACTTTGACCGCTATATAGACACATGGATGAAGGACTTTGACCGCTATATAGACACATGGATGAAGGACGTTGACCGCTATATAGACACATGGATGAAGGACGTTGGCCGCTATATAGACACATGGATGAAGGACGTTGGCCGCTATATAGACACATGGATGAAGGACGTTGACCGCTATATAGACACATGGATGAGGGACCACATGAATGAAAAACGAGAGCTGTCATTATTATAGCTGTCTATGAGAGTCGACATTCTGGGCAATGTTGTCCATTCACAGACCATTAATGATCATTGTAATGTGTTGACAGCACGTATAGGTTTCGACTCAACTCCTTCTCTCAATGGTAAAAAAACGAATTTCTGTTTTCCGAGCATGCATGATTCACTCATTCATATTACCCGGAGATCTGAGTGCGCTGATGGATTCCCATTGTTAAGTTCTGTACTGATGGTGTTTGAGGATGGCAATGGTTGACAAATGACGGCGTATTAATCGCTGCTTGACCATGGTGGGAAAGTTATACACTGCCTTGCTAGCTGATCAAATTCATTCAGGCATCCGACTATACTGTACATGTTCATGAAGTAATTGTCTGTCACTGTAGTCAATGGTGCACTGTCGGTGGGATGGGCTTTTCTATTGGGCCTTACAGGTCGAATTGAATGCATTAATATCCAATATTAAAGTGAAAATTGAATGAATATAGGTTAACGTGAGGGAGAGCAAGAAATGAATGGGTGTATGATACTGAACGAGAGTATGGTAATGAATGGGAGTATGATATTGAATGGGAATACGATAATGAATGGGTGTATGATACTGAACGGAAGTATGATAAAGAATGAGAGTATGATAATGAATAAGAGTATAATATTGAATGGGATTATAATAATGAATGGGAGTATGATAAAGAATGAGAGTAGGATAAAGAATGAGAGTAGGATAAAGAATGAGAGTAGGATAAAGAATGAGAGTAGGATAAAGAATAAGAGTAGGATAAAGAATGAGAGTAGGATAAAGAATGAGAGTAGGATAAAGAATAAGAGTAGGATAAAGAATGAGAGTAGGATAAAGAATAAGAGTAGGATAAAGAATGAGAGCAGGATAAAGAATGAGAGTAGGGTAATTAAGGGGGCATCACAATGAAGGGCAGCTTTAATAAACCTGGTGTGGCAAGAGTCGCCTGTTTGGTTTGTCATCAAGGATGCTGTTGTATCGATGTATGTCACTGTATAAGGCAAATCATACGGGATCTTGATACAACTGATCAAGTCGACATTGGAAACAAACAAAAACAAAAAGAGCACTGCCTGATCCAACATCTGGTTGAACTTCCTAGAGATGCTAGGTTGATGCATGTCTGATCAGTATAGATGTTACACCTGAGTTAGTCATTAATTGCAGGCTGTGGTGCTAGGTCGATGCATGTCTGATCAGTATAGATGTCACACCTGAGTTAGTCATTAATAGCAGGCTCTCTTCACGCAAATCAATTACGCAAGTTTTCTTGCTTATTTGTCGCCTGCCGACCCGAAACCACGCCCTAAATGGCGCTATTATCTCACTGCTCTATGAGAGACGTAGCCAACGACTACGATTGTTCAGCTCATGATAACCCACCATAGACCATGACCGGCTTATTCCTCCCTGTATTAACATTGAAGCTTAGATGAGGTGGGTTCATTGACTGTGCTCGCTATCTGGTACAAATAAAGCAGAAATAGAGTGATTTAGTTCCCCTCAGTTACCTGGCCCAGTTTTTTCAATGTATGAGTGTTATAAGGGAAAGCAATCCATAATGCATCAACAAAGAGTTGTGGTTATCCTTTGTTTCTTAGTGGCGGCACATTCATTCATTCACAGCCCTCCCTGTCGAGTATGAGAAATCGTTAAATGCTTTGTTTCCTAATGCCATACAAGTAGGCGCCAGACAAAAGTGTATTGGGCTATGAATAATTATTCATTCAGAGAGATGAATGGTTCGAAATGTGGGGATAGTTTTCTTTGCTTGCTACGTTCTATGATATGTTATGATTCGTAATTTTCCCCAACAGCGAATCACTGGCAGCAATAAATAAAGGTTCTCGAAAACGACTAAACCGTCAGATAAATGAGATGTTTTCGTGACGCATGAATTGGTTATTCGTGACGAGACATGACATGTTTCTAATATAGTTTGGGATACTATTGAACGATTGTCTGATCCAATCTTGTTTTGTCTCCCTAACTGCTGCATTTCAACGTTCACTTGGCGGCAACACAATCGGACTCCTTTTCAGGTATACGTCACCAATCTGAAATTCAAGCACGTGTTTGGACCTTAAGCCATATTGTACACTTTTGGTTGCGAACAAGCCTTTGTCAATCATTTCCATGTGTCCGTGCTTTGTTGGAGGCATTGGTGCTTGTGTTTGGTCCTCATTGTGAGTATACAGCGACTGCTCTGTGAGATTATGGTACTCATTTTATTCACCGGTACATCAATCATATCAAGATAGCAACTCAACATGATTCGAGCAGGCGATAAAGAGGGAAAACACTGTTGCTGCTCGATACAAGCCGCCCATCATGTGCAAAATTGAAAGCAAAAACATCAAACAATTCGACCGTTAATTCGATTGTCAGACTGTGTTGCAATCTCTCTACAATTGGTTTTGGATATCATATAATAGCAGTACGCTCTATGTGTCCATTAAAAAACACGGATTATTTACGTACGGCGGAGTAAAACTTAGTGATGCCTTAACTGTATTCTTCAGGAGGATACGTGATGGCGGCATCAATACAAGCTGTCATCCGTTCCCCAGGTGAGACCGTATGTGCATGGCTCTCTATCTAGCTCCACTTAAAGGCTACCAGGAGAGGCCTCATAATGACGATGGATGCGTCAATATTGTGGTTTTACGAGAATTACTAACATCAGACCAAACAAAATGGTTCATTTCACATAAGCGTGACAATGACTGACATTGCAGAGACCGATAAAATGAGGATCGACTGAAAAAAATCCACTTTTTCTATGTTTCCTTGTACACAGTTTCGGATCGATCTCGATAACAAATTCAACAACCTTATCGGCCATATAGATATACGCACACCACCTGTTTAGAATAAATGCTAAGTCAGCAGACATTTTGTTGCAGTTTCTAATACATCAGCCAATGCAGAAGGTGGTACGCGTACATCGCATGAGACACATAGTGTCGCTAACCTTAAGTAGGATGACACAAGGCCATCACAATTGTTAATCTATGTATGGTGCGAATATCGAACACAGCCACGAATATATACAGTAGATTCGCATTTTGAAATTTATTTCAGCAATCAAATAAACCATTATTGTAACTCATACATATTACAGATCGACCTTGGGGTGCAGGATATACGGATTATCTCAATATAATGACATTTCTTAAAACACACTCGTATGTTAATCAGATCTTGATTAAGTAATGACTAATGTAGCAGGCATAGACAAACCCAAATCCCAGTGGTCTTAATGTTTGGTGCCTAAAGCAGCTGTTATCCTATAATTCCTGTTTGCTTGGCTTAAATGCTTTGCCGGACAGATATTATTAGTTGTGAATAGTTAGGATTGAATGATTATTTTATTTATATTTCCGTAGTAATGAACAGTAAATACATGGAGGGTGGAGCCCGATGTAAATGGTTCTGAAGCTTATACACGGATTGACACCCCTTATGACGCGGTCTTGCCTTACAAACCTTTTTGAATTCCTAGAGGACGTTACTAAAAAAGTAGACTCTGGGACCATGTAGATGTTATTCATTGTTCCTTCATCAAGCCTCACATCAACTCTTAGCTAGCAAACTTACGGCCCGCGGTATCAGCAGTGTCGTATTAATTTGCATGGATACATAATTGTCCCTCAGGGGTCGGTCTACATAAATTATCTGGATAGTACTTTTGACATGATATTAAAAATATTTGCAGAGGACACCAACCTTAGCGCGTATGAGTCAGGCAAACGATTGAGCGATTCTACTCATGATGACGTGTCACAGGAAATGGATCATTCACACCCAGCCAGCACTACAGCGCAGCAGAAGTTAAGGCTAACAGATTAATCGGGATGATCAGAGCTTGTTTTTCGTAGAGCTTTCTAAAACACTTGTTAGGCATTATCTAGACTACACAATGAAAGCGTGGTCTTGATTCCTCTTGTTACGCCCTATCTAGACTATACAATGAAGGCGTGGTCAAGATTCCACTTGTAATGACCTATCTAGACTATACAATGAAGGCGTGGTCTTGATTCCTCTTGTTACGCCCTATCAAGACTATACAATGAAGGCGTGGTCATGATTCGACTTGTTAGGCCCTATCTAGACTATACAATGAAGGCATGGTCATGATTCGACTTGTTAGGCCCTATCTAGACTATACGATAAAGGCGTGGTCATGATTCGACTTGTTAGGCCCTATCTAGACTATACAATGAAGGCATGGTCATGATTCTACTTGTTACGCCCTATCAAGACTATACAATGAAGGCGTGGTCATGATTCGACTTGTTAGGCCCTATCAAGACTATACAATGAAGGCATGGTCACGATTTCACTTGTTAGGCCCCTTCTAGACTATACAATAAAGGCGTGGTCATGATTCGACTTGTTAGGCCCTATCTAGACTATACAATGAAGGCGTGGCCATGATTCCACTTGTTACGCTCTATCTTGACTATACAATGAAGGTGTGGTCATGATTCCACTTGTTAGGCTCTATCTAGACTATACAATGAAGGCGTGGTCTAGATTCTACTTGTTATGCCCTATCTAGACTATACAATGAAGGTGTGGTCATGATTCCACTTGTTAGGCTCTATCTAGACTATACAATGAAGGCGTGGTCTAGATTCTACTTGTTATGCCCTATCTAGACTATACAATGAAGGCGCGGTCATGATTCCTTCGGCGTTACAGAGATATTGTGTGCAATGGCGTGCTACCAAGCTCGAAGCCGGAATGTCAGAGTTAGGTAAAGAAGCAATTGCGCTTGTTAGTTCTGACATTTCTCCAAACACGCAACTCCATAGAAACCTAATACAGATATACAAAATGCTTAATAAATTGGATAATGTTAGTGTAGATATATTTTTTCAACTAACTACTAACAGGGGACATTCGTGATCCTTTACAAAACCTATGGCTAGGACAAAATTAAGATGAAACAGCTCTTCCAATCGCATTGTGACCCTATGGAACAGTCTACCAGCCACGATAGTTTCACTGAACTCGTATAAAAAACCAACTTGATATGTAATATGAGGTCAAACACGTTAAGTAATGTTAGCAAGGCAGCTATGTACCTATGTGCCCTGGCCACCCTTCACAATAAGGTATTGGTGACACCACGTATACCCTCTTTGAGCAACGATCTATGAATAGATAGTCCACGTTAACCGGCTGTACGTTCTTCCAATTACGCATCTTCCATCAGATCCACGCACCATCCTATATATGCATCCTCATACAGATCCATGCACTATCCTAGAGAGCTAAGCACCCTCCTAGCGATTTATGCACAATCCTAGAGAGCTAAGCACCCTCCTAGCGATTAATGCACCATCCTAGAGAGCTAAGCACCCTCCTAGCGATTAATGCACCATCCTAGAGAGCTAAGCACCGTCCTAGCGATTAATGCACCATCATAGAGAGTAAAGCACCCTTCTAGCGATTAATGCACCATCCTAGAGAGCTAAGCACCCTCCTAGCGATTAATGCACCATCCTAGAGAGTTGAGCACCCTCCTAGCGATTAATGCACCATCCTAGAGAGTTGAGCACCCTCTTAGCGATTTATGCACCATCCTAGAGAGCCAAACACCCTCCTAGCGATTTATGCACCATCGTAGAGAGCTAAGCACCCTCCTAGCGATTAATGCACCATCATAGAGAGTAAAGCACCCTCCTAGTGATTTATGCACGACCGTAGATATCGATGAACTTATTTGGCTATTAATGCAGCTCGCCTCTGATGTCTGCTAACACATGGAAGAGTGCGGGTGTGGGGGGGGGGGGGGGGGGGGGGGTTGGGGGAGGGGGATGGCTGCTCGAAAATGATGCTAACCAAGATTTGGACGGACGCCAACTCTTGTGGCGTGTTAAATTTGCCGAGATATTAGTTTTATTCGACACCATCATGTTATTACAGTCTATATATTGTCAGCTATTGATTATACGAGCAATAATTGTCGACTGAAATGCCTACAGATAGCTTCGTCGTGGGAATCGCCAGTAGACCATATTATTTGCAGCTTCAGCTTAGCTCTGTTCACAGCTTCCTCTTTCTCAGATATACCCCACAAGTGCCTATACGTTCATGTCAGACGAACCAGCAAGTAGAGTAACAACAAACAAACATAACACCTGATACAGGCTACCTGGTCACGTTACAATTAGAGCCTGTGTGCTCAATGCTGACATTGTGCGATAAAGCAAACACAAATCAATCGTCCGTGGAAACAGGATAATACATTGTGTGATTTTTGTCTGGATTGATAAATACACAGGGATCCAGCTTTGTATGGACGATGTTACCTGTGTGTCTGTGTTAGGTCTCGATCAAAGCTCGGCGCATTATTGTTATCGGTACGCTTAACGTGATGTATGACAGTGGTTGGTTGAGATACTCTATCCAACATTGATGCAGACTTGTTGCATCTATTTGCTGCGGCTACCAAGTCACGGAGATGAAATGGTAGCGGGCTTGCATAATGACAAATGCCACATGAAGACACATCCTGTGATGCTGCATTACCACATATGCTACATGCTGATATCAGCGAAAATCAGATACACCAATAAGATCGATGATAAACAACAGTAATATGTGCTGTATCTCTTAGCCTCGCTCAATGCTATATGTAGCTACCCATTATCAAGCGCGCTTATTCATGTTATACAGGCATAATAACAAAACCTTCATTGACTCGGGTATGGCAGATTGGTGACTAGATGCACTTGGTAGATGCGACTAAGCGCTAGACACACCCTTCCTATGGCCTTATTTCATTGTCAGGTCCAGACCATGAGCTTGTTATAGCATCATTATTCCGTTGTGATCTGTAGGCGGCAATATGTATCCTTCAACACGACCCATGTTTTGCACATGGCGCATTGAAGCACACACGTAAAAAAACAACACCAACCGAATATTTTTGGATGTCTTAGTATGAAACGGAGTGCTAAGAACAGAGTTCATTTGTCTACAGCATGGCTCTCTCTCTGTCTCTCTCTCTCTCTCTCTCTCTCTCTCTCTCTCTCTCTCTCTCTCTCTCTCTCTCTCTCTCTCTCTCTCTCTCTCTCTCTCTCTCTTTGTAGGTCTCTCTCTCTCTCTCTCTCTCTCTCTCTCTCTCTATCTCTCTCTGTATGTCTCCCTTTCTCTATCTCTCTATCTACCTCTCTTTCTCTCTCTCTCTCTCTTTGTATGTCTGTTCTCTCTCTCTCTCTCTCTCTCTCTGTATGTCTCTCTTTCTCTATCTCTCTATCTACCTCTCTTTCTCTCTCTCTCTCTCTCTCTGATTGTGCATAAAATATGTTTGTTGGGCGTAGTGTAAAGATAATACCTAGTTTGACTTCATCCTTCAGGGGGGATCAGTGCCTGGCAATGACTCATTAGGGGGATCAGTGCCTGGCAATGACTCATTAGGAGGATCAGTGGTAGGTGGCATCAACTCATGCTGCCTGGCAATGACTCAGTGTAAGTTATGTTGGGCGTGGCGCTGTTTTACTGGAACCACTTCAAATCGATGAAATGTTGAAAAGATATATCACGATGATAAATGCATCAATTTGTGTCGTCAGACGGTATGTTCCAGCCGATGACCTGGGTGATGCAACACATAGCTGGGAATGGATATTCATTGTTAACTGTCTGCGTGCTATTTACAAAGCGGTACAGATGGCTGTGTGGGATGGCTCAGTTTCTACACATACACATAAAGAGCAGTGTCCGTTCTATTGGCTTCTAATTGCCCGTATTCACGCCAAGCAACAGTAATCAATACATCTCCTGACCGTGCACGTTGTAGTCATCACTGATTCGGATCTCAGTACTGAAGATGTGTAGAGTTTGATAACGACAAACAGAATAACCCTACCGAGACCATGAACGCGATGTCCAGCGCATCTAAGGCGACGATTGGTGATTCCCGACGCTTCGATCAAATAAAGATCAAGGTCGAATATACTGTTCGCTTTCGATCCCTTTATTTGTCATTTATCACGATAAATGCATACCCTTCATCTGAAACGAGTATCCAGATTGACGCTACTCAGGGACTGCAATGATGAACGGAATGAACGCCACGGCAACGAATGGCAACATGTGGCCTTGTGTGCTTCTAAACTTCTACCTAAGAATATCAAGCACACACACCACACAATCATGTCATCTGATATATTGCATTACTTACATCAAGGATAATGTATGCGCAACAGACGCCATATACATCCTCAAGAATCATGACGGCGCTTACGCTACGGAGCTCAGTACAGAGGCCGCCCTCGTTGACATATTCGCACGAACATTTCACACCAATAAGACGCTGCATCCGAATCACAGTCATGTGCTACAAAATGGTTGCCTGCCATGGTGGATATAGGCCCTGTCGGTGCTTGCAATGCATTTTTTTTGTGATCTATTTTTATTTCTAGATTGCGTAATTTAAACGGTGATGTAAATCGCTGCAACGGGGAACAGTTTATTGATTCACAACATGCATCGACCGTATAATGACTATTTGATACCGATATGATGACAGGTAATCCAACAACAACGAAACTTGAAGTGATTTAGTGTCTATAATAAAGTGTCCACAACATTATTCATATTTCGTCCATTTTTGGATTAACCTTTAAGAACTTTTGGGCCCAAGACCACCTTAATCATATTAGGGCGGCAATATAACAGGAGTACTCGCCTCGATATTCATCAAAGTGGGCATAATTCAGAAATTAAAAGACTCAATGATCAACGCTTCATCGGAAAGATCCGCACACCATTCAAGAGATTCATACATTTTTGCTACCCATAACTTATCCCCCTGCAGACGGCAGTGAAGCTATTCACAATGTTTGTATCTACCCAGCGCCGTATTTGGCAGCGCAAGATGTACGATAATGTGGACCAGACTACCACATACAATTCAGAACTAGGCTGTGCTCGTCAAGAATTCACAATAACGGGCCATGTATCTATGTTAAGTTTATGACAGATGAGATACTGGAAACAGCCGGCAGAATGCGCTATCCGTGGCGTCTCTACTCACATTCGAGCGCTATTCCGTGGCTCATTCAGACACTTCAAGTAGCAGGTGGCAGCACGGACCCTGAATCATTTACTGCCCACGTGGGTAACATCATTAATGACTACTCTGGCAGACTTATTGGTTTGCTGTGAATCTCCCCTGACCAATCTGACATCCATGGGCGACTGAGATGTGAGCGTTATTGTGATATCAGTTATTGCCAGCCAAAGCAGTCTGTTTTTAAACAAAATAAGAAGAAAACAAAAGAAGCCCATCAGCCAACAGCCAACTCCATACCATCAGTCAACAATCCAACTCCACACCATCAGCCAACAATCCAGCTCCAAACCACTAGTCAACAATCCAACTCCACACCATCAGTCAACAATCCAACTCCACACTACTAGTCAACAATAAAACTCCACACCATCAGTCAACAACCCAACAACACATTATCAGTAAACAATCCAACTCCACACCACAAGTCAACAATCCAACTCAACACTACTAGTCAACAATCCAACTCCACACAAGTAGTCAAAAATCCAACTCCACACCACTAGTCTACAATCCAACTCCACACCATCAGTCAACACATTATCAGTCAACAAACCAACTCCACACCACTTGTCAACAATCCAACTCCAAGCAATAAGTCAACAATCCAACTCCCGACCCTCAGTCAACAATCAAACTCCACACCAATAGTCAACAATCCAACTCCACACCATCAGTCAACAATCCAACTCCACACCACACAATCCAACTCTACACTATCAGTCAACAATCAATTTTTTCCACCTACCAGCTAGTGAATCTGTAGGTGATTCGATTATCGAGAAGCTAGCTTTCATGGTAGCTTCGATGATTTCGCCCGTATAAATATCACGCATAACTCCTGTTCATCAAAGGACAGATCATGATTATCGTCTATAAGAAAGCGCTTGAGCAGTATTTGGACATTGACAAGCACAAACAGCCTCGTCTGCGGTCTGATCATTACATGTTCATCAGAGCATTTAATCAAATGTGGCGATGATTGATTTTGTCTAAATCCTCGCAATATGTGCGTCAGCGGGATCTGTTTCAGTAGATTGCCGGTTATAGATCAAAGTAATCGATATTTATAAATATATGCGATTGCATTAATACTTTGATATAACAGAACAATTCACCACCTTGATTTAATCACGTTGCTGGCTGGGCAGCTGGCATTCACCTACACGGTAGGCAATGAGACTCACTTCTTTAAAACATCGCTATGATGGATTCAACAGCTCCACCCTGCTTCAAATGAAGTACGATATCAAACACATAGCAGTATACTAAGCGTCATAATTAGGCATGGTCATCTCATGAATGGCTCAGAGGTAGGCGGATTCTACAGCATCCTGCTTATTCATATTGGTACACCTGCGCTTTTAATACAATACGCCTAAATAAGTAACTTTTTATGAAATTGTTTTCCTCAAGTCAAAGGGTGCAGAGAATGAAGACCAAAACACTACAATCATATACCAAAGCGTGCATTATACACTAAGATAGGGAAATGATTGACGAATGTGTTTAACCGCGTGATATATTTAGTTATGCATAAAGCTCAGAATACCGAATCAGCAATTCTATTCCGGAGAATGTGTCAGAGGAAACATGAACGCTGTACAGCAGCTGCAAAGGTATATAGACTTGTCAGAATGCTCAGACGAACATTCAATATTCTCCGAATGGAGTTGTTATCAGACTGGTATGGTCTCACCTAGTGTGGGAAATTAAGACGTGGTCAGCGTACCTTCAACGTGATATATACATGTTAGCAAGCGCTCGAAGCGCGAGATTTACAACGCTCAAGCGTAACAACTGATTTATGTTGTAAGCATGGGTTACAATTGTAAGGACCGACGTCGCGGGGATGTCATTCAAGCATACACAATGCTCAGCGGATTAGATCATATTAGTGATGAGTTACTTTTTGGGTTGTCCGTTGTGAGTCATGGGGGACATCCCTACGCCATGGTGACACCCAGGCAAACGACAGACATAACGAAAGGACCATAGTGTTCAATGATGCTTCTTGCCGGACGGTATTGAAGAACAAAATATAGAGATAATGTAGTTATTTCTTGTTGACCAATGACAGGCCACCTAGCACCATACGCTCTGAGGTGACCTTCGTGGTATTTGTTTGTGAGTTATACTGTGTGTATTTGATGAAGGACCCATGGCTATTGAAGTTTTCTATACGTCCTACCTAAGATTGAATACATATGTCATCAATCACTAAAGAAGATAGATTGATAAGGTCTCGTAGTTATAATGGGCGATAATGTCCATGCTTTTAACGCTCCTCTCGTTACGGCATTTACTGCTGTCACGCCTGGGTAGTCACCATACGTCAGAGTTGATATCATACAGATGTCTGTCAACTGACCCATGTCATTACGAGTGCAGCTTCTTCCACTAACATAGCATCAGCGTAATACCATGGTACTAGTGAAATGCTGCTATTCAGAAACTCAGCTGGTACCTGATACAGCGAGTTCCTACAAGGCCACTCCATGAATCATACAACAGATCCACAACAACGACACATATTTCTAATAACACCGCAAACTATCAGAACACTTACTTTGCTGAAATATTTATCATCACCTGTCGATGTGAGGAAAGCTTTTGCTTGCTATAATCATTGCCTATCTATGGGAATGGGGTGTCATTATTTGGAATTGATGTTCTCATGATGTCTTGTATCCGGCAAAGTTCCCATCAGGCTATACAATGAAGTGCCCGTCTGCAGTGCCAATGTTGCAATTATCATGGCCCTCCCATAAAGGTCACATCTGACGCCCACTCAAACCAGTCGCCAGTCAGAATTCATAAATCAGACCGCCTTTTGGGCAGGTTGTGTGGATAATCCACTTGCTAAGACAATTTTATTTGTTAGCAAAAATTGACAGCAGTGGCCGAGAACCAATACTGGTGCTTCCCTTAAGCCGAGTGTTATAACGGCACATGATGGTACCCAGAGAAGCAACATAACGCTCTATCTAGCTGCCTACGCGAGCTCCTTTCCCCTCGCAGCTTTTCGTAAGCCTGTACATTGTCAGTCATAGGGTCACAGTCCCTATGCGTATTATGATGACACTACTATGACTTTGCCCCTGTGATGAACGGAAGGCAACGACATTGGTTTATGAATTTATCAGTTTATTTAAGTTGATATTGAATGCAATATTATTCCTCATTGAAGCCTGTAACTAAGCCAAGTAAACGAGCTAGAACATCCATCATAAACTAATCTATGTAAACGAGCTAGAACATCCACCAGAAACTAAGCTATGTTGACGAGCTAGAACATCCACCAGAAACGAAGCTATCTAACGAGCTAGAACATCCACCAGAAACTAAGCTATGTAAACGAGCTAGGACATCCACCATGAAACTAAGCTATGTAAACGAGCTAGAACATCCACCAGAAACTAAGCTATGTTGACGAGCTAGAACATCCGTAAGAAACTAAGCTATGTAAACGTACCAGAACTTCCGTCAGAAAACTAAGCTATGTAAACTAGATAGAACATCCGTCAGAAACTAAGCTACGTAAACGAGCAACGAGCAAGAACATCCTTCAGAAACTAAGCTATGTAAACGAGCTAGAACATCCATCAGAAACTAATCTATGTAAACTAGATAGCTCCATCGGAACTAAGTTATGTCTAGAACATCAAACTAAGCTATGTTGACGAGCAAGAAATCGTAAGAAACTAAGTAAACTAGATAGAACTTCCGTCCTAAGCTATGTAAACGAGCTAGAACATCCATCAGAAACTAATCTATGTAAACTAGATAGAACATCCATCGGAAACTAAGTTATGTAAACTAGCTAGAACATCCATCAGAAACTAAGCTATGTTAACCAGCTAGAACATCCGTCAGAAACTTAGCTATGTTAACTAGCTCTAACATCCATCATCAGCCAAGCTATATACCATTTTCACTGGTGTACCTTGATGAACACGCTGTGGTGGTAGGCCTCTGCAGTATGCATTTGTCACGGTGTTCTCTTACTAGAACGTCACTGCGCTGTGTTGGATAGTTGAGGTGTGTTCTCCTCCTGCGATATACAGCTAAGCCGTTTGGAACATGTTACGTAGCGCACCGTTTCCCACCCAACGAAAACAGGCAAGCATAAACAAATAACGTAACACCTGCATTTCTAACCATTGATCGTTTCCAATGTACAGTCATTCATGGTCCAGTACACTTTTCTCTGACAGCTGAATTGGTTGCAGCCGGAAGCGTTTAAAATATCCAATCAACGACCAGGAAAGCTATGATTGGTTTAAAAAGCCTCCATTGAGTAAACATAGACACCCACTATTGGCTAATGGATTACCGATTGACACCATCCATTGCTAAAAGAAACCCACACCCAATTCTTCGGTTGTTTAGCTGAGTAATTTCGAATTAACCTCACAACACATCATATCGTCGACCTGGACCAGGCCAATGATATGATTTGCATCACACTGTTCACGCCAGATTGTGTCAGCAGTCACACGAATAGAACTTTCAGTGACCTCAGCGTCAATGTAAGCACACAGGAGAAAACTCGTTGTGGTACACAGTGTCTTAACACCATGGGTATAAAAAAACTCCGATATTCGTGTCATTGCAATATGGCTGACTAACCATTCCCACGTGGTGTCCTTCACCTCACATAACCACCGAGAAACTTACGTTAATTGGATGAGTAGAACAAACCGTGGGTTAACAGCCATTGATGCATAGGTCCCCGCTTTGGTATTACATGCAACGTAGTCCTTTAACTACTGGCTCTGAGCTGATATGAGCGTATTAGTTGTTGATACATGAATCACCAGCATATCACTTGCTCATCGATACCAGCACCGTGGTTATTGTCTACAACGCCCAAAGAGCGGTGGGACGGTGGCGCCACCCAGGGCGCGGTCTAGTGTCAGCGGCGATGAAAGGGAAGAGTGGTAATTGATTTGCTTGCAGGTGGTCTGTTACTTCATGAAGAGTGGTAATTGATTCGCTGGCAGGCAGTCTGTTACTTCAATGACTAACTCAGGTGTGAAATCTACACTAAGTGGAAATGTTGATTTATGCCTGGTCAAATATGAAACAAACATACACAAGTAATGTATCGACCTGATATCACACTGAAGTTCAATCATATACATATATGGGTTGAGTTGCAGCGTCAATTCGTCATCTCGTCTTCTCGTCCTCGTCAGTACTATGTATGGCTGGATCTCGTCTCGTCAGTACGCTGTATGGCTGGATCTCGTTCTCGTCAGTACTCTGTATTGCTGGATCTCCTCCTCGTCAGTACGCTGTATGGCTGGATCTCCTCCTCGTCAGTACGCTGTATGGCTGGATCTCGTCCTCGTCAGTGCTCTGTATGGCTGGATCTCCTCCTCGTCAGTGGTATCTCCTCCTCCTCGTCAGTACGCTGTATGGCTGGATCTCGTCCTCAGTGTCTGTATGGCTATCTCCTCCTCTGTACGCTGTTGGCTGGATCTTGTCCTCGTCAGTGCTCTGTATGGCTGGATCTCGTCCTCGTCAGTGCTCTGTATGGCTGGATCTCGTCCTCGTCAGTACTCTTTATGGCTGGATCTCGTCCTCGTCAGTACTCTGTATGGCTGGATCTCGTCCTCGTCAGTACTCTGTATGGCTGGATCTCGTCCTCGTCAGTGCATTGTATGGCTGGATCTCGTCCTCGTCAGTACTCTTTATGGCTGGATCTCGTTCTCGTCAGTACTTTGTTTGGCTGGATCTCGTTCTCGTCAGTGCTCTGTATGGCTGGATCTCGTCCTCGTTAGTGCTCTGTATAGCTGGATCTTGTTGGTTAAATGTCTGCTGTAGAGCACAGTGAATGTGGGGCATGGCGAACAGTAGCAGAGTGTGATAGCTAGAGTTAGAGCAAGCGTAACGGTACGGAAAGGAACTACATCTCGTGTCATTTTCTACACCTTCCATTAAAAACGACAACATGTTAATTGTATGAGTCAAAGAATAACCTAGGCTCTTTGACATTGCTCCATCTGTACAAAATAAGATGAACAACTAGACCTTGACTGAACCCAGCACGTCCTCCATTCTATGGTCACATGGTTAATGATGGTAGCGTTACCTTGTCGAATGCGAGACGCTAAGGTAACGTTATTAACTGTCTGATGATGATATGAGAACTATTCATTAGATCAAAGGTCATGCTGTACTTGCTAGGCAAGGCGCAACAAAGCTTCGTGTATATAGTTCTATCATTATAACTGAGCAAGTGATGACTGTGATGAAACCAGGTGAAGGATCGATTTATCATTCAGCACGTCACTTACTCCACCTTCAAAACCATGCCACCTTCATTACCATGCCACCTTCATTACCGTATCAACTTCATAACAATACCACCATCATTACCATGTCACCATCATTACCATGTCACCTTCATTACCATGCCATCTTCATTACCGTGTCAACTTCATAACCATACCACCTTGATTACTATGCCTCCTGCATTACCATGCCACCATCATTACCATGTCACCATCATTACCATGTCACCTTCATTACCATGCCATCTTCATTACCGTGTCAACTTCATAACCATACCACCTTGATTACTATGCCACCTGCATTACCATGCCACCTTCATTACCGTGTCAACTTCATAACCATACCACCTTCATTACCATGCTACCTACATTACCATGCCAACTTCATTACCATGCCCCCATTACCATGTAACCAGCATTACCATGCCACTTTCATTACATGCCACCTTCATTACCATGCCACCTACATTACCATGCCAACTTCATTACCATGCCACCATCATTACCATGTCACCTGCATTACCATGCCACTTTCATTACCATGCCACCTGCATTACCATGCCACCTTGATTACCATGCCACTTCCATTACCATGCCCCTTTATTTTCATGCCCCTTTCATAACAATGTTCCCCGCATCGTTCCCCTACATTCATTAGACATTCGATGTACCTTTAGCTTGTAATCTGTTATGTCGCACACACAGAGTTGGATGGGAAACAGGAACATTATTTCATTACTGTGATGCGTGTGCATAAAACAAAGTGCTTCGGCAATTTGGTTTGGGATTTCAAACGAGTCTTCAAAAAAAGGCAATGTGGATGGCCGTTAGCATGCAGGCTTAGTTTATTACCCGTCCAGTTGGCTCTGATGAATGAGTTTATGGAGCATTATAAATCCACGTGTGTTGATGCTATTATCTACTGAAGCTGACAATGCCATATATAAGGTCTGTATCAAACCTGATCAAATTCATTCACACACCCGACAATAGCTAAAAAGCTCGTGAATTACACAGTCATGGAGTGGTTCAATGGTGAGTTTTACGAATTGTTTGCTAACGGCGGCGTCTTTGAAGATTCCATCAGCGCTCATTGTAAGTCGTGGGAAATCATAAACTGCCTCGACACGTCATTCAGGCGTCCCACAATGCTGAACATTCATGAATGAGTCGCGGAATGGAGTCTGAATGTACCCGACTAGCTGCCTTAAAGGTGTCGCGATGGACCTTCGTCATGGTTTTTTACCAAATGGGCAATGGTAACGATGGCGAGCTGCCCAAGCGTCACAATCCTCCTTATCTATCACCATCGCCATATCACATCAGTATCCCCCGCCCACATCAGTATCCCCCGCCCACATCAGTATCCCCGCCCACATCAGTATCCCCCGCCCACATCAGTATCCCCCGCCCCACCCTCCCCCTCGTAATCATGCTCCTCGTGTATTAGAAAAATAACATGTTAGGAATCTAGCAAAAGGAAAACAGATCCGCAGTGATTATCACATCACATTGCATCACCAGCATCCCCACAATAATGCTGTGATACAGGTGGGTTTCCTTAAGTATCCTGTGGGGGGAAAAGAGTCGGCGATCACTAAACCTTGGGCTTTAGTAAATCACCTTTCCGGCAAGCTTTCTTAGATGAAGGAAGTTTAACTTGACATCATTGGAGTTGTAGTTTTCGGATTGTTTGTATGACCGACAATCTTACAGTCCAGCCACATAGGATGCATACAGCCGTGTAGCGTGCATGGAAGCCTTTCTGGACTTGTCCAGCCAGTGCTTACATCTATATGACGCATTATTCTGCCATGCACATGGGTGATCTAACAGCACTCCTCGGCCGTTGTCATTCACGCAGTCATGCCCAATTCACTGACCGATTTCTAGCTTTATATATGAAAGATTAATGTTGGAACATAATTGTATTCAAAGAAACACTGTACATCTGCTTCTTTGCGCCGCTTGTTCTGAGAAGGTCAACAGATGACCACATTGCCAGAGAATATCTTGTCTACACCACAAAGCGGGGAATCCCCGACATTTCCAGATGTAACATCGCACCACGCAGCCGACGATGGGCACCAGTTTATGCAAATGTCATAGATTATATTGTTCTCCTTGATGAAGTTTAATTTATCATCTGTCTAGCTGTCTATGGTGAATGAGGTAGATTTAGATGAATCGACTGGGGTTGCTGTCGTCAGATTATGTGTGTGTTTTCTTACTTAGGATCAGCCACCTCAACACGCGCCTATGTGTTGATGCCGTTATCTGCTGAAGCCTGTCAAGTCTGTATCAGCCTTGGTCAGAATCATTCACTCGTGCGGCCAAACTACAAGACTTATGTGTAACCGGAGTGAGGGAGAGGAGTCCAGGATGCACTCATGGTGAGGTAGTTGTAACTGCTGCCATTGACAGCGTGTCTATTGATTCCAATAGCGCTCTATGTCACTTCCTTGTCACCTGGTCAAATTCATTCAGGTGTCGGAAAAAAAATTAGGCAATTCATGAATGTACCGGACTCGATGGCTAAATGGTGTGGGTCTTGATTTGTGTTAACTGGGCGATGGCGCTAATGACGAGTTGCCGAAGGATCACCAACATCCTACTCTATCACCATCGCATCACCAATATCCTACTCTATCACCATTGCATCACCAACATCCTACTCTATCACCATCGCATCACCAACATCCTACTCTATCACCATCGTGATATCATCTCAGTGTGATCCCATTCATTATCACGTTCCAGAGTAATCATTGATAAGAATCAAGCAATAGGGATATATATCCGTAGTGAAGTACTAGGATTCGTGGCACGTCCAATGCGGTATGGGATGTTAAACGTGTCCTTCAGGCGATCTCCTAACCGGAAGTTTCTTTGATCACCCGACTATCTGTCTTCCATTATAGTTATAGCTTGGCATGATAAGGGTTGTTGTCTTCCATTATAGTTATAGCTGGGCATGATGAGGGTTGTTGTCTTCCATTATAGTTATAGCTGGGCATGATGAGGGTTGTTGTCTTCCATTATAGTTATAGCTGGGCATGATGAGGGTTGTTGTCTCCATTATAGTTATAGCTGGGCATGATGAGGGTTGCTGTCTTCCATTATAGTTATAGCTGGGCATGATGAGGGCACAACGAGTTTTAGGAGGGTAAAAAGATGATCACAAAAGTGCATACACTACTATAAACCCTATTTCACAGTGGTGAATACTCGACATCTACCCATGAATCTTGTCGAGTTCAAGCATTGCATTGCCGAGCTGATGATGCGAGTCCATATCACTGACATGGATTCGATCACCATAGCTCTGAGGTAGTAACTGTTATCGATAAATGTGAGATTATATCAGTTTGCAGTTGGCATATTTATCATTTCGAGATACATTTTTGCATCCTATGCCTTTAAGAAAAGGAAAGGATCCATCATCAACCAACTCAACCAGGTCTTATGGTGAGCGGAGGGTATTGATGACCTCTGACCTATGACCCGGATTTCCATAATGGGAATCGAGCAACACAGTTAGCCAAATATTTCGAACGAAGAGGCATGTTCTTTTTCATGCGTTATAACAAACTATTAAATAACATAATTGTTTAGGCAGCATTACAGAGTTGACTGTACTCTCAGTGTTATCATGTACACTCGAATCAGAGATGTGATATGTCTGAAACAAGACAATATTCTACATTAACGCACTCACCACCAAGTATGTACCAGCTATATAATTATCTAATATGTACATATAACGCCCATTTAACAACTAAGGTGCAAAAAATTAACCAATCGTTGAAATGAAAATAAGCCTTTAGTTATGCAATAGGAATAAACAGAGTCACCACGGAAGACGGATTTACCAATCACGACTCAAGTTCACCATATACCAAATTCTTGGTCAAACAAACCCATCATCCGCTGCTGAAATGCCAGCTGAATGGATGAAAGAGTTTTAGGTGACACTTTCTTTCGTTGTATTAGTGCTGATTTATCCTAAACTCCGCCCATTCTGAAAGCTGCTGCATACTGATTTCCCATGAACACCGCCCATTCTGAAAGCTGCTGCATGCTTATTTCCCCTAAACTCCGCCCATTCTGAAAGCTGCTACATACTGATTTCCCCTAGACTCCACCCATTCTGAAAGCTTGCATTCTGATTTTCCCTAAACACAGCCCACTCTGAAAGCTGCTGCATACTGATTTACGGTAAACTTATGAAAGCTGCTGTATACATATATTTCCCTGAATCTCCGCTCATTTTCAAAGCTGCTACATGCCGTTTTTCGCTTATCGTTCTGTTGTGATGACATGTGAGCTACGGGACAAGTTTCAAACTAATAAAATATAGTCATAGAATGGTACATGATTACGTGGACAAACTACTCTATGTGTGGCAGTACTAACTCGCACAATACGTCACTGACCTGCATGGTTTATTGCATGACCATACAGTACACGCTATTCAAGCTTTTAACATTATATGCGAAAACATGGCTACAATGTATCTGCATGTAACAAAGATAGCCTCGCTTGATAGGGTTGTCCCTTGCTAGTAACACCTTGATTAGAAGGTAAGGTTATATTGTCGTTTCATGGAGAGAAGAATGACTTTCAGCTTGTAGGGTGTCATGTGATTGATGCATACACATCACCTCATTAAACAGGGTCCGGGCGATGAGCCACACAAGCGAAGCTGAAGGGCAGTTGTTATCCATCAAGGCCCCTCCATGGTCCACCCCAGCCAGCCCCGCCCGCCCCCCATTTGTAGCTTCTGTTCCACAAATAATAACTTGTTACTAAAAGTAACGCACCACCTAAAAGTAACGTGCGTCGTTATGACCATAAGCCATTACAAAGTAACTTGCCGCGTTATGATCATTAGCCATTACAAAGTAACGTGCCGCGTTATGATCATAAGCCATTACAAAGTAACGTGCCGCGTTATGATCATTAGCCATTACAAAGTAACTAACTAACTAAAAGTTTATATGACGCGCCATCTTAAGTGGCTCATTGCATTATGCTATCTTATAGTCACGTGTCACCTATAAGCTACATATACAATTTACCATAGTGGGACCCTATAGTCATGTGCCATCTATTAGCCAAATGTATCTTTTACAATAGTATGACCCTGTCATGTGCCATCTAAAAAGCTAGTTGTACCATTTTCGACAGCGGGACGGTATATTAACGTGCCATTTACAAGCGAAATGTACCATTTACCAAACTGGAACCCAATCTTCACATGCCATCTAAACGCTATGTGTACCATTTACCATCGTGGGACATTGCAGTCACGTGCCACCGACAATATCGGTACCATTTACCATATTGGGACCCTATCGTCACGTGCCATCTAAAAAAGCTATTTGTACCATTTACCACAGCGGGACCGTGCCGCGTTATTAACATGCCATCTACAAGCGAAATGTACCATTTACCAGAGTGGGACCCTATTGTTATGTACCATTTATAAGCCAAATGTACCATTCATCATAGAGGGACACTTTTTGTCACGTGCCATCTAAAAGCTACATGTACCATTCACCATAGTGGAACTCTATAGTCACGTGTCATCTGAAAACTACATTACCATTTACCATAATGGGACCCTATAGTCACGTGCTACTAAATAGTCACGTGAGCATTGATAGAAACGGACGGCATAGGAGGCGTCACTACATTGCCATAGGTAAACAAACTATAACTGTAACGTATATTTATTTGTGTGTCACGGATCATTGATCATGCCAGGTAATTGTCCTCTGTTGTCCCTCCTCTTCCACAGAGGTTAATGCTATGTGTCTATATGCAGGTGCGTCAGGCCGTGTGTGCAGGGGTGTGTACGTATGAATGTGTGTGTGTGTGGGTGGATGTATGTGTGTGTGTGTGTGTGTGTGTGTGTGTGTGTGTGTGTGTGTGTGTGTGTGTGTGTGTGTGTGTGTGTTTGTGTGTGTCTTTACGTGTGTGTGTGTATGTCTGTACGTGTGTGTGTATGTGTGTGTTAGTACGTGTGTGTCTCTATGTGTGTATGTGTGTGTCTGTACGTGTGTGCGTTCATAAGAGCCAGTGGTGCTCAATAGTGTGAAACAAAACATGTTTTTGCTATCAATAGTGTCATTGGTCGATGCTGTGATTCGTCCTCGAACCGGGACGCGACCACAGCGCGCATGTATTCCCGGCTCACTCAAAACAACTCGCAAACAAAAAGGTCAATGTTACAGAGCTCATCTGCTGAACACTCTGGGAATGACTCGGGCAAGCCCCATTAAAGATCCCCCCACCCACCCCAAAACGCCCACCCATTTCAAATCCGTGCTGATCAACCTGATACTGTAGCGATAATTTACATCACGTATGACTAGTCTCTGTCGGCAATTCCACTGACGTCATACAGCTCGGCTGTTGGTCGATGCGCATCAGCTGAGTCAAGGTTTCGGTTTTGGTTGAGTTCCTTTCTGGGTGAGTGAGGTGGTTATTACAGCTGACATACCGCGATAACACAACAACTGGAGAATAATGGACACCATTCCACTGCCTGTGTTTCTTCTCTGCTTAGCACTCGGTAAGGACTTGTAACTTTAGGTTATAATACCTTTGTAACAATTATAATCAGACTGTTTGCTATAACCGCTTAAAGGCGCCGCTTAATACAGGTTGTTTGGGCTACTACATATGTAATTCTGTATTATTGGGTGGAGAGCTCGCTTTCTTCAAAAGCCGTGAGATATGTCTACCTGTACAACACATTAGCACGAATGTTCTTTTATAATTGACGCTATAACGTGGGTTAATGTTGAAAGAGAATCAAACTAAAATCCCACAGGTTAGGTTGGCAAGGTTGACGTCATTAGACTCACCCCCGGACAATTGCGAACACTTGTTGACAGGATAAAGTGTTCGCTTGTTTTCACAATGGGTATTGTATCTGACGGAAATCCTATAGAACGGAGGCTCGTATATTGACATATATACGTGTGAGTTCCGTCACGGTTCACATCTCGGCGAGCAAACATCCGCTCCCAAGACTCCACCTTTCTGGTCCATTGCCATTTTTGTCCTAAGAACCTTGAACCTCGCATGGCACCCTAGAACAGGTCCAGGTTGCCTTTAACGCGCCAGCAGGGCTAGGTACACGTGGAATGAAGAGTCACATCCTTTGAAGTGCGACACGAATCAACGTAGCGAGGTTCTCGGCAGGTGCCCCCCGCCTCACAGGGTGCAGCCACGCATAGGGTTGGCTGGGTGTCAAGTTCCGCAGCAGATCATGTATTATGCTAAAGAGGGGCTAAATCGGGGTTTCATGTACAACGCCGAGCAGTGGCCGTTAATAAGTAATACACTTATAATGCAATCTGGGGCATTTCATCTTACGTTATGTTGCTGTGACATTGGGATATATATGTGTTACAACCCATCTGCAGATGGCTCTGACCAGTTTATAAATCCACAGATGGGTCGCCCATCTGCAGATGGGCTACCCATCTGCGGATCACTTGATGGACTGAAAACGGCCCATCTGAAGATGGTTCTGACCCAATAGCGGATTAGTGTTGCATCGTAATTATACTAATGAATGTTAATTTATTCCTACTTGTTCGTGCTAGAATACGAACAAACAAAAAACTCAGTGGCATAGTCATCATGCCAAATCCCATGCATAAATTTTTAACAGATTTTAATTCATTTACGTTATGTGCAACATAATGTACGAAAATTTTTACCGTAATTCCAAATTCTAAGCAACACAGAGAAAACATAATATAGAAAAAATAATTTGCAGATAGTATATCCAGATGGGTCAAAACCATCTGCAAATGGGTCAGACCCATCTGCAAACGGGTCAGACCCATCTGAAAACGGATCAGACCCATCTGAAAACGGATCAGACCCATATGTATATGCTTCTGACCATTTCTGAGGATGGATAAGACCCAACTTCAAACAAGTATCACGTCATGATTATTTTTATCGACATTGATTTATTTATTTTTGCCACAAAACCAAAAGAAATTTTGTGCAAACCACATCAAGAGAAGAAAGCAATTTTGTCAAATATCCTTAAATGGGTCAGAACCATCTGCAGATGGGCGACCCATCTGTGGATTTGTAAACGGGTCAGACCCATCTGCAGATGGGTCAGATCGGCAAATGGTTCTTTACATATACACTGTTGTGACTTTAGGATTATCCAATGTACACTCTATTCATTGTGCCATTGTAAAGAGTTGGTGTAATCTGTATTCAATACGATCTGACATTGGTTTGACATTGACTTGACCCGATCTTCAGTCTCTGTATTCCGACAGTGCTATGTTATACTGTGTTCCTTTTACGTGCGGCATTCTCGTGTAGTACACGTCGGTTGTCACCATGTGTGTAGCCCCCCTGACCAGAGGTCAATGTACGGGCGAGTGGTTCGACTCCCGCTGTGACCCGACAGACAGGGACAACTGTAGATACATTGCCTCATGGACCTACGTGCCTCAACATGACGCCATCGACTTCGACATTACAGGTCGACAGCACACCAACACGTGGATTGGTCTGGGCATCTCAACAGTCAAAAGAATGGTACGCATCACTTTATTCTGGGATGTACTCGTACCAACACCGATCCCGGTCTCAGTGGGCTGGAATCGAGGCTCTTCTCGCCCATTCTTCTGAGTAGTTTTATGCGGCTCTAGCAAACAGCCCCACTTGTATCCAGCACGTCTAACAAACAAAGCAGGCGTTTTCATAAAATAACTCCACAAACTCAGCCTTCTGAGACGGCAAGTATTCCCATTTACAATTAAGGTTAGCCTCCATTTTCCAATCAATATGGCGCGATGCACTTCATAACGTTTGTCGGTGCTATGACTGACGGTTACATTGCGTTCAGAGACGTGCGTGTCCATACCCTTTATCTGTTGTGGCTACCAGGAGAATGCTGATGTCTACTTGAGTTGGCAGGAGTTCGGCCGCACGCGTTTCTTTGACGGGTAAGTCGAGTATGTCTAGAGTTTACGGTGAGAAGTCTTCTGTCAGAATTAATAATATTTAATACTAAGTTGTTTGAGAATAATCCTATAGAATGCGCGTTATTGAGAGCAACATTTCCCCCGCTTTCTCTTGGCCAGGGTGTAAATGCTTGAGACATACTGTATTCAGATATATAAGCGGTCATTACTCGCTGCCACAAGAAGATTTATCCAACGACATCACCGACGCATCACTCACAGTGGGTAACGGCAAACTTCAATTCCACTTCCGCCGGAAACGCGACACAGGCGATGCGCGCGACCATGCGTTCAACAGTCAAAGCTGTTACTATTTACTGTTTCCGGTTGGGGGAGGCGGCTTTTTGAGAGACACGATTCAGAGGCACCAATCTACCCCCGAGATATCCAGCCAAACCATTTGCATTGGTGAGTTACACACCAAACGCGACTGCGCTGTCTTCGGTTGCTATGCTACGACGGCAATAACAGGGACAATACCGAGAACAATCACACTTATTATGGTAACAAAAACAGACTACGCTGGCTATAACACGGACTGCGGTGAAAAAACTCAAACTACGCTGACAACACAGACTGCGGGGAAAAACACACAGACTACGGTGACAATAACACGGTCTACGCTGACAATAACAGGGATTACGCTGACAATAAAACCGACTACGTTTACAAAAACATGGACTACGCCGTCAATAACACGGATTACGCTGACAATAAAACCGACTACGTTTACAAAAACATGGACTACGCCGTCAATAACACAGACTACGGCGACAATAACACGGCCTACGCTGACAATTACACAGACTACGGCGACTATAACACGGACTACGCTGACAAAAACACAGACTACGGTGACAATTACACAGACTACGGTGACAATAACTCGGCCTACGCTGACAATTACACAGACTACGGTAACAATTACACAGACTACGGTGACAATTACACAGACTACGGCGACAATTACACAGACTACGGTGACAATAACTCGGTCTGCGATGACAATAACACAGACTACGGGGAAAAACACATAGACTACGGTGACAATAACACGGTTTACGCTGACAATAAAACCGACTACGTTTACAAAAACATGGACTACGCCGTCAATAACACGGATTACGCTGACAATAAAACCGACTACGTTTACAAAAACATAGACTACGCCGTCAATAACACAGACTACGCGTGACTACGGTGACAATTACACGACTACGCTGACAATAAAACCGGACTACTACTGACAATAACACGGACTACGCTGACAATAACACAGACTACGGTGACAATTACACAGACTACGGTGACAATAACTCGGCCTACGCTGACAATTACACAGACTACGGTGACAATTACACAGACTACGGTGACAATTACACAGACTACGGTGACAATAACACGGACTACGATGACAATTATTACACAGACTACGGCGACAATTACACAGACTACGGTGACAATGACACAGACTACTGACAATAACACAGACTACGGTGACAATAACACAGACTACGGTGACAATAACACGGCCTACGCTGACAATTACACAGACTACGGTGACAATTACACAGACTACGCTGACAATAACACAGACTACGGTGACAATTACACAGACTACGGTGACAATTACACAGACTACGGCGACAATAACACGGACTACGCTGACAATAACACAGACTACGGTGACAATTACACAGACTACGGTGACAATAACTCGGTCTGCGAAGACAATAACACAGACTACGGTGACAATTACACAGACTACGGTGACAATAACTCGGTCTGCGATGACACTAAGATTGTTCAAGATTACAAAAGCGTAGCAAGGACAATAACGTGGTCGTTAATATTTATATAATGTGGTCTGCTTTTAAAATTGAATGATCTGCAACGGCTATGACGATGTTAACAATGACAATTATGTGATCCGCAATGTCAACAAAGAGACTGACGCTGCCGTTGGCCGTGTTGACCATGCTCCAGTAGTTGCCTTCGCCCTTTACTTATGAATAACCCAAGTTGTTCTTGCACCAGGCCCTTGCCCCGTACAGCCCGGGCAGCTTGTATGGAGCTGCGGCTTTGAGCAGGACACTTGTGGAGCCGTGGAGCAGGATCCATGGACCACCGGAAGTAGTACCCCATCGGCATCAACCGGACCGTCCTCCGCTCAGGCTGGCCAGAGGTTCCTTTTCCTGGAGGCGTCGAGAGTGCGCAGCTCGGCAGAAACAAGGTGGGTGAAGGAATATTGTGGCCGCCGTCAGGTGGGTGAATGTCGAATGAGACTAGCTATATAAGGCCGCCGTCAGGTGGGTGAATGTCGAATGAGACCAGCTATATAAGGCCGCCGTCAGGTGGATGAATGTCTAATGCGACTAGTTACATAAGGCCGCCGCCAGGTGGGTGAATATCTATTGAGACTAGGTACATAAGGCCGCTGCAAGGTGGATGAATGTCTGATTTAACTAGCCGCCGCCAGGAAACGTTAGTGGGACGTGTCTGTTGATGGCAGCTATTGTGTGGTGTTATTTCCAGTAGTGTCATCCTCCCTCGGCAAGTCGGTTCGCCCAGCCCAGTATGTGTCGACTTCTACTATCACATGTACGGAGCGGAAATGGGGGTGTTAGAGCTGCTGGCTGGATCCCGGGTGCTCTGGGTCCGTGACAGGAATGTGGGGGATCGCTGGATCCATATGGGCGTCACCGTGTATACAACGTCAGAGACAGAGGTGAGGAGACGTTCGCGGAGTGGGGGGGCGACGTGTGTAGCTGGCGCCTGAATAAGGGGGGGGGGGGGGGGGGGGTGTCATGTGTTGTGGGTTGATTGAGTGGGTGATGATATGTTTCGTGGATCCTGATTGAGACTGGCGATGTCATATGTTGTGGGCCCTTATTCAGTCGATGGTTGCATATGTTGTGGGCGCCTGATTGAGTGGGTGATATTCTTTATTGTGGGCACCTGATTGAGCTGGTGTTGTCATGTGTTGTGAGCGCCTGATTGAGTGGATGGTTGCATAGGTTGTGGGCGCCTGATTGAGTGGATGGTTGCTTATGTTGTGGGCGCCTGATTGAGTGGATGGTTACATATGTTGTGGGTGCCTGATTGAGCTGGTGGTGTCATGTGATGTTGGCGCCTGATTGAGCTGGTGTTGGCATGTGATGTTGGCGCCTGATTGAGCTGGTGTTGTCATGTGATGTTGGCGCCTGATTGAGCTGGTGTTGTTATGTGTTGTGGGTGCCTGATTGAGCGGGTGATGTCATGTGTTGTGGGCGCCTGATTGAGCTGGTGTTGTCATGTGTTGTGGGCGCCTGATTGAATGGGCGCTGTCCTCCATGCTTCACTCTAACACGCTTTTACTATATGCAACTTCTCATGTACTTGTTGGATGATTAAGTAAGGCATCATTTAACCTTATATTCCATAATTCATACTTGCTTTACATCCCGGCTATAATTAAGTGAGGTGCCGTGGGAAATAATCCTGGGAAAATCTGTTTTTAGCTCGCTTTACTGCATATTGCTTGTTAGTGTCCAGTAAGCCGTTCATTTTGAATGACCATCATAACGTATAACTCGAGGATGCCAGACTCGGTACCCGTAACTCATTTCTTCTGGGTTCTTGTAGCTGATCAGCTTCCGCGCGTCTGGTGTGAGAGGAATTAGAAGTGACATGGCGTTCGACTCGGTGGAGGTGAGGCGAGGCAGCTGTCCTCAAATGGGTAAGTCAGTTGGCGCACATGTATAGACGCTGAATAAGGGGCGTTGCCAATACCGCTAAGCAAAACCCATTCTAAAAATTTGATATTTTTTATTGTTGCCATTATCATTTGATCATATCACGCCAAAAAATCCGTAGCATCAAATCATATTGTTTGTCACATTGTGATCATAACGGTTGAATGTCACCCAGGTGGTTGTATTCTGCGCTGTAACTTTGACGACGAGGATTGCGCCATAACGCAGTCATCGACGGATGACGTGGACTGGATTCCTCACACAGGGATGACTCCGTCGAGTAACACGGGTCCGCCCTCAGGTCAGGCCCAGTCACTCGGCTATATGTACGTGGAGGCCACTGGTATGCGCGCCAACACCACAGCCAGGTAAGACAATAGACACTTTGCCTCCTCTCAAACACCACCGCCAGGTAAGACAATAGACACATTGCCTCCTCTCAAACACTACCGCCAGGTAAGACAATAGACATATTGCCTCCTCTCAAACACCACCGCCAGGTAAGACAATAGACACATTGCCTCCTCTCAAACACCACCGCCAGGTAAGACAATAGACACATTGCCTCCTCGCAAACACCACCGCCAGGTGAGACAATAGATACATTGCCTCCTCTCAAACACCACCACCAGGTAAGACAATAGACACATTGCCTCCTCTCAAACACCACCGCCAGGTGAGACAGTAGACACATTGCCTCCTCTCAAACACCACCGCCAGGTAAGACAATAGACACACTGCCTCCTCTCACACACCGCCAGGTAAGACAATAGACATATTGCCTCCTCTCAAACACCGCCGCCAGGTAAGACAATTGACACATTGCCTCCTCTCACACACCGCCGCCAGGTAAGACAATTGACATATTGCCTACTCTCACACACCGCCACCAGGTAAGACAATTGACACACTGCCTCCTCTCACGCACCACCGCCAGGTAAGACAATAGACACATTGCCTCCTCTCACACACCGCCGCCAGGTAAGACAATAGACACATTGCCTCCTCTCAAACACCACCGCCAGGTGAGACTATAGACACATTGCCTCCTCTCAAACACCACCGCCAGGTAAGACAATAGACACATTGCCTCCTCTCAAACACTACCGCCAGGTAAGACAATAGACATATTGCCTCCTCTCAAACACCACCGCCAGGTAAGACAATAGACACATTGCCTCCTCTCAAACACCACCGCCAGGTAAGACAATAGACACATTGCCTCCTCTCAAACACCACCGCCAGGTGAGACAATAGACACATTGCCTCCTCTCAAACACCACCACCAGGTAAGACAATAGACACATTGCCTCCTCTCAAACACCACCGCCAGGTGAGACAATAGACATATTGCCTCCTCTCAAACACCGCCGCCAGGTAAGACAATTGACACATTGCCTCCTCTCACACACGCCGCCAGGTAAGACAATTGACATATTGCCTCCTCTCACACACCGCCGCCAGGTAAGACAATTGACACACTGCCTCCTCTCACGCACCACCGCCAGGTAAGACAATAGACATATTGCCTCCTCTCACACACCGCCGCCAGGTAAGACAATAGACACATTGCCTCCTCTCAAACACCACCGCCAGGTGAGACTATAGACACATTGCCTCCTCTCAAACACCACCACCAGGTAAGACAATAGACACATTGCCTCCTCTCAAACACCACCGCCAGGTGAGACAATAGACACATTGCCTCCTCTCAAACACCACCAGGTAAGACAATAGACACATTGCCTCCTCTCAAACACCTCCGCCATAATCGTCTTCTTCGTCAGCCATGCCAACCAGACCTCAACCACTTATCGATACCCAGCTAGAGTCAAGCTTCCTTCTTAGATGAGGTCCAATATTATCATTATTATTGGAGATTTCGAAAAGATTATGACTTCTAAAAACGTAGCAAAATAATATTTGGATCAAGCAAGTTAAGTATAGGGTTTAACGTTGTATCTATTTTCCCAGTTGCACGAGTCCTCTTATTGTGGGTGCTATGTTAACAGCGTGATAACACGACCAGAACAAGGAAAAAACAAGGCCCTCGTGGTAAGAGGGTCTCCAACGTTAGCTACATACGACCTCTTATTTCCTTACGTCTCGGTTTCTACGCTCGCCAGGGGTCGCCTTAGCACCCATGTACATCGTTTGGGGCCACAATTACTCTCTATTGTGCTCGATTTGAAGAATCATACACATTTTGTTGCGCCAAATGTTTTTATGGGTCCAAAATGAGCTGTATCCGAACATTTAGTTCCGCTGGCGATTCTTTGCAGTCACTTGTGGAAGCCAAAATATTTACCGAAAACGACTGAAAGATGCAATTGGTGGTTCTTCCCGTGATCTTAAGCCGTTCTAGATAACATTTGAGAATGTCTCCTTGCAATTCCCCATTGTCTTGCATTAAATCTGTGATAACTTGTTGTTTAACATGTTGATACAGACACATTAAAGTGAAAAGGCCTGCTCCCCAGTGTAAGTGATACAGGGGGCTTTACATTTTGCACTACGGAAGTGGGATGTTTGCTCGTAAGTGACATTTCCATCGGATACATGTCGATGTCAGTCGAAGGATTGCTTCTTTGAATAACTGTGAGTTTGTAGCTGTGGTTTGGTTTGACACGAAGACAAACAATGCAATCTGAGTATGTGCTTTATTCGGAGAAATCGTGCTTGCATGCGGACCATTCGTGTTTGCTTGCGTTCGCCGTGTCCATCTATCGGGAGAATTTTCTTAGGTTTTTCACGCGCAAAGGATTATTTCACGGAACTCCAATTTGATTTGTAATTAACTTTGTGGCTCTTCATGATTTTGTTATGATTGACAATGATTGACAATGATTGACAATGATGAAGAAGGGTGGACAGTGCCAAGAGATAGTTAGGTCTTTAGGTGTTCCTCCAGTGGTCATCAACAATTTATTAGTAATTTGATAGAGTTCAAACATTACTTAAAACCTTTGTCCTTAAAATGCATATAAGTTGGTTTTCAAAAGTTTTCAGTAAACTATCTGAAAATATCTAAGCCGGTAAACTATTCCATGGACTCGCAACGCGATTGGAAAACCTATTTCTTCTTAATTTTGTCCTTGCAATGAGTGTAATGAAGGTGCATGAATGACCACACCGTCTTGAGTTCTCAGCACAGCACTGCGAAGCTGAAAAAAACCCATATCAACACTGATATTATCTTATCTATGGAACATTTTGTAAACCTTTATGAGATTCCCACGGAGAGTTGTCAGTCCTAACAAATACTCTCTCATGCATCCTAGGTAATATAATCTGAATCCAACTTGAGCTTGACCAGGGTAAGTCTTGTTTAATGTTCCGTTATGTTTTGCTTGTGACGTGGAGGTTTTCGTCTGAGTACCTGAGCGCGAATGGCGCCGTCTGCATCCAGTATTACTTCCACATGCGGGGCGACCACATAGGAAGCCTCAATCTCTACCTGGAGGCGCGCGGCTTTATAGGAAGTCCGCGGCAGCTGCTTCACCTGGAGGGCGACCACGGACCTAACTGGCACAACCAGTCATTCAAGACAACCACGCCAAGCCCATTCAGGGTTGGTCATTTATCAAATCTTTTGAATTGAACAGCTATCGAAAGCAATATTTGTTTTACAATGATGATAATCTCTACTATATATTTGTGAATCGATTAAACTGGGGACGTTTGTAAAATCCTACTAGTTGGTGACGTGCCTATATTGTTTACTGACTTGATTCGTATTCGATAACTGTGGTTAAACAACGTCTGACGGCTAAATGTAACCGCTTGTGTTTGGGTGATGCAGATCACGTGGGAAGCAGTGCTGACCGGCGGATATCAGGGGGACATCGCAATAGACTCGATCTGCCTCCGTAGCTGTGGTGAGCAGTTCTCACTAAGCTTCTTCTGTTAATGTCACCTTGTATCATTATCGTTAGTAGGGTACGACAACCCATCATAACGCGCCATAACGGCTCTATTCACTTAACTAGCCAAGCTGTGATCGGCACAGGTGACGAGCCTCCCGAGACGACCACTGAGGAACCTGATGACGTCACATCAGAAATCTGCCCACATCAGTTGGTATGTGATTTTGATGAGGATTGCAACTTGACAATTACCCACCGAGGTGACTCTAGTGTGGCGTGGCGTGTCCACTCGGGTTCCACCACAAGCTCCTTAACAGGACCAATGGCAGGCTTTGGCGGCAGTGGCCGTTATCTCTACATGGAAGCCAGCGATCCCATCAGTCCCGGGGATATGACATGGTACATAGAACAAACAAAAGAGAAAGATAGTTTATTATATGTTAGTTAAGTGTTTAAAAACATGATTATTTAGTGTATAAAATGTACCCAAGGTTATTATTAGATGGAATTTGTAAGAACGTGATTGGTGATATAAGACGATTAATCAGCGTGATTGCACTGTGTAAGAACGTGATTGGTGATGTACGATAAGCAATCAATGTGATTGATAAGTGCTAGAACGTGATTGGTGGTGTAAGATAAGTAATTGGTGTGATTGATAAGTGCTAGAACGTGATTGGTGGTGTAAGAAAAGTAATCAGTGTGATTGATAAGTGCTAGAACGTGATTGGTGGTGTAAGATAAGTAATTGGTGTGATTGATAAGTGCTAGAACGTGATTGGTGGTGTAAGATAAGTAATCGGTGTGATTGCTATGTATAAGTACGTGATTGATGGTTATGAAAAGTAATCAGGGTGATTGCACTGTGTAAGAGCGTGATTGGAGAGTATGTAACATGTAACAAGTGTTAAATGAATGCGTAAGAATGTGATGATTCCGCTGCATTTGACTGACGGTTGTGACTTAGAGTTGGTGTGGCCTTCAGGGCGAGTCTACCGTCAGCCATTCCAGCGAATTCCGCGCTCTGCGTACAATTCGCCTTCCACATGCACGGCGACCATATAGGCAGCTTGGAGCTACAGCAAGTAACAGAACGTAGTGGCAGAACAGTGGTGTGGAGCAGGTCAGGTGACCAGGGTGACCAATGGCAAGTTGTGCGCGTGGCAACTAACGTGGCAGCATTAACGAGTCAGGTAGGGGCATGGGTACCGTCCACCACAGACACGCTCTGTTTGGCATCCTCAAACTATAACTGACAATATCAAGCTTCAACTTACCGCGTCAGACTATAATGACGTCATCAGAATATAAATGACAGCATCAAACTACAACTGACGTCATCAGACTATATCAGGCGACGTCAGACTTTTATCAACATTAAGCTGATGTAGATAACAGCATCCTTCTCCAACTCACAACATCCTACCTTAGCGAACAACATCCATCTCCAACTCACAACATCCTTCCTTAACGAACAACATCCTTCTCCAACTCACAACATCCTACCTTAACGAACAACATCCTTCTCCAACTCACAACATCCTACCTTAACGAACAACATCCTTCTCCAACTTGCAACATCCTACCTTAACGAACAACATCCTTCTCCAACTCCCAGTATACTTCTCCAACTCACAACATCCTTCCTTAACGAGCAACATCCTTCTCCAACTCGCAATATCCTACCTTAACGAACAACATCCATCTCCAACTCACAACATCCATCTCCAACTCACAACATCCTACCTTAACGAGCAACATCCATCTCCAACTCACAACATCCTACCTCAACGAGCAACACCCTACCTTAACGAACAACATCCATCTCCAACATCCTACCTTAACTCCCAACATCCTTCTCCATCTCCCAACATCCTTACCTTAATGAACAACATCCTTCGCCAACTCCTAACATCCTACCTTAATGAGCAGCACCCTTCTCACAGTGACAATACCCTACTCAATTTTTTTTTTCGTTGACGGCATTTTACAACATTGTAGTCTACCCAACGCCATGACACTAACTGACAGACTCTTTCCGGTGGCATCCTGCTGTAGTAGGGCCTTAACACACCCATAACTCCCAACTCGTTTTCACGTTATTCAACAGCTACCTAGCATTACTTTCCATGTATGAATGTTTACCGAGGATGTGATTCTTCTACAGATAAGTTTTAAAGCAACTCGGGGCAGCGGCTATCAAGGGGACATAGCTATCGACGCCATCTCAGTTATCTGCGGAGGTTGTGGTGGTGATGCCAACACGACCACGACCACGACAACTTCGACCAGTATGTTTACCATTAAGATCAATATGATAGTCCTATGAATACTTAACAAACGCTAAAACGTTCCGGTAAATATACCCATGTACGAACACAAATAATTATCTTAATGACTTGATTTTGCATCGAACTGTCGTGAATGGTCGTTTGAATCATTGTATTAACACTGGCCACCCGGAAACACACTTGCTACCTAGAGACTAACGCTGTTGCTGCTTGGGGACTAACGCTGTGGCTGAATGGAGACTAACACGTTTGCTGCTTGGAGACTAACGCTGTTGCTGCCTGGAGACTAACATTGTTGCTGCTTGGAGACTAACGCTGTTGCTGCCTGGAGACTAACATTGTTGCTGTTTGGAGACTAACGCTGTTGCTGCCTGGAGATAACACGTTTGCTGCTTGGAGACTAACGCTGTTGCTGCCTGTAGACTAACATTGTTGCTGCTTGGAGACTAACGCTGTTACTGCCTGGAGACTAACACGTTTGCTGCTTGGAGACTGTGTCTGCATGAAGACTAACGCTGTGTCTGTATGGCGACTAACATTGTGTCTGTATGGCGACTAACGCTGTGTCTATTTGGAGACTAAGACTGTTGCTGCTTGGAGACTAATGCTCTAGCTGCCTTGACAGGCCCGTTGTTTTCAAAAGGCGCGGGTCGTGTCTAAGCTATACACTATTAGAATCGAGAGTATTACTGAGCAAGGCGTCAATGTTCAAGTGAAGACGCCCAGATACGCCTATTGCCATCAACAAGTCCATTACTCACGTGTATTCCTCTCTCTCTGTGTGTGTGTGTGTGTGTGTGTGTGTGTGTGTGTGTGTGTGTGTGTGTGTGTGTGTGTGTGTGTGTGTGTGTGTGTGTGTGTGTGTGTGTGTGTGTGTGTGTGTGTGTGTGTGTTGTACGTTGAGCAGCCACTCAGACGACGACGCTAACGACAACCCAGAACCCCGGTGAGTCAGTCCACCACTTTACAACAATACTTACACGGGCACTCTCTACACGGAGACCCAACGCTCGTATCTCACGGCGTCTCTCGTCTTCCATAGCGTTCTTGTGTACTCCATGGTGAATAAACATTGGTAAATAGTTGGTGGTTTTGTTTTCACTCGGGGTTTACAGAAGATGACGTGGCGGTGCGGATTGTACCTGTGTCGAGAACGTCGGGCCGGGTGGAGGTGTTCTTCATGGGGCTCTGGGGCACGGTGTGTGCCGACCTGTTTGACAATGAGGACGCCAATGTGATGTGTCGCCACGCAGGCAAAGGGTAGGGACAGAATCCCAATGTATGTCTGATGCTTTGATATTTAATGACATGTATCTCCCAAGGTATTGCGTCGATGGAAAATTTATGTTTAATGCCTCCCAAGTAAAATGTTCGTATGGGTGGACGCATAATTTATACCAATTACCTCACAAGTAAAATGTTCGTATGGGTGGACGCATAATTTAAACCAATTACCTCACAAGTAAAATGTTCGTATGGGTGGACGCATAATTTAAACCAATTACCTCACAAGTAAAATGTTCGTATGGGTGGACGCATAATTTATACCAATTACCTCACAAGTAAAATGTTCGTATGGGTGGATGCATAATTTATACCAATTACCTCACAAGTAAAATGTTCGTATGGGTGGACGCATAATTTAAACCAATTACCTCACAAGTAAAATGTTCGTATGGGTGGACGCATAATTTATACCAATTACCTCACAAGTAAAATGTTCGTATGGGTGGACGCATAATTTATACCAATTACCTCACAAGTAAAATGTTCGTATGGGTGGACGCATAATTTAAACCAATTACCTCACAAGTAAAATGTTCGTATGGGTGGACGCATAATTTAAACCAATAACCTCACAAGTAAAATGTTCGTATGGGTGGACGCATAATTTAAACCAATTACCTCACAAGTAAAATGTTCGTATGCATAATTTATACCAATTACCTCAAGTAAAATGTTCGTATGGGTGGACGCATAATTTATACCAATTACCTCACAAGTAAAATGTTCGTATGGGTGGACGCATAATTTAAACCAATTACCTCACAAGTAAAATGTTCGTATGGGTGGACGCATGTAACCAATGTTCACAAGTAAAATGGGTGGACGCATAATTTATACCAATTACCTCACAAGTAAAATGTTCGTATGGGTGGACGCATAATTTATACCAATTACCTCACAAGTAAAATGTTTTTTTGTTCTTACTCGGCGACGCACAACGCCAGTAAAATGCGCTATTCGATGGAGTAGTGTATTGTGGTACATCATGTGACAGGAAGTACGGTGGGGTGGTCCGGAATGGTCCGTTCGCTGCCGGAAGTGGTCCCATCTGGCTGGATAACGTTGAATGTCGGGGCAATGAGACAGGGATAACAGACTGCCGCCATGATAGCTGGGGCGTCCATGACTGTCGCCATGACGACGACGCGCACGTCCGCTGCTTTAACGACACAGGTTGGTCGCCGAGATCAGTCTCCTTGTCAAACAACTCTTTCCGCCGTACACTTCTCCGCTTCTCCTCCGTATCACGGGCATTTTGTCTTCAAAGAATTCAGCCTATTCATTCATTGTGGAGTCTTAGTTTGCAGTAGTTCCCCGATACGTGTTGCGCCGATGTTTGGTGTTGGTTGCGCTTTGTTGTGTTATATATCATATGATAATATGCATCCAGTAAAATTCATCCAGGTTGTGCTCTTTACATCCTGTGTGCATTTTCGTCGTACGTATTTTTACTAGGATAATAATCATAATCCATTACACGTTTCCTTGCCCTTCAGTCCCGAATGACGTCACTCCTGGGCCATGCACCGATGAGTTCACCTGTCACTTTGACCAGAGTTGTGGCGTAACCGTGTCTCACCGAGGGAACAGGCTGGTGCGGTGGCGGAGGAGGTCGGGCCGCACACCGGACCCTAATACCGGGCCCGTCAGCGGCTATGGTGGAGGAGGTCTTTACGTCTACATGGACACCAGTGACCCCATTGCCTTTCGCGATGCAACATGGTGATTATACCCGCTTCTCCCTCGCTCACGTCATGGGCGACACAGCCTGACGTCATGGGCGACCCAGTCTGGGCGACCCAGTCTGAATGAACTCTCCATAACGAGGCTATCACAACTAACATTTGGCTATTGTAAAACCACTCACTCTCATCATACTTGTTGTCATAGCATTAATGTGGCTATTGTCAAACCACTCACTTTCATCATACTTGCTGTCAAAGCATTCATGTGGATATTGTAAATAATTTTCATTTATGTGGTTAAAGTCTTTTATGTAGTTAATGTCATACCACTCACCTTTATCATCCCTGTCATCATAGCCTTTATGTAGTTATTATCATATTCCACTCACCTTTACCACCTGTGTTGTTATTTTGTTACATTACCTATGGCAGCCCTTTGGTTGTTTCAGGCTGACCTTACCCGCCCCCTTTGGTTGTTTCAGGCTGACCTTACCCGCCCTCTTTGAGCCTCGCATCATGGTCTGTGTCCAGTTCGCCTACCACATGAGGGGCGCGCACGTGGGCACGTTGTCGCTAGAGGTCGTCGGTGTTCGTGGCGAGTGGATGGTACTCTGGGGTAGATCGGGTAACCAAGGTGACGACTGGAAGGTTGCCCGGGTAACCATATACTTACCCAGAAGTCAGGTAGCGAGATTTTAGGTGCCTTCCGCTTATAACACTGATAAATGCTATTTGTAAGTCATCTTTGTAGATTTAGAATCATTGAATCTCTGCAAACGGCATCGCGTCCAATCACAACAAGACAATCTTCGTTAACGTATAGTTGATTGGATAAAGTCGCTAGTTGTTTGCCTTATCAGTCCCAGATCACTTGGAAAGGTACGAAAGGCAACGGGACAGAAGGTAATATAGCGCTGGACGCCATCTCCGTCCGCTGTGGCTCATGTGACCTGTATACAACAACTACCATGACAACAACTACCATGACAACAACTACCATGACAACGACGGCCACACCAACTCCTTCGGGTGCGCCGTTCTTCATCAAATAGAATTCTTTGCGGTGCTTATAATGTATGATCCACGCGGCTTTTATGCTAGTATATCCTACCTTTAAATGTTGTATGGCGCTGTTGCGCAGTATGTCGCGCTGTATCCTGTTATCTCATGCAGGTATCAAGCGTGTGTGGATGTCTGAGACGTTCGTCCGGAAGTACGTCTACCCTGAGGTGCTATCATGTTCTGTTTCCCTCTTCGCCGCGAGGTTGTGTGATGACGTGTCGTTTTCATGGTACTTCCCGGATGACACAGCCATCCAATCACAGCACGCAGGGTGGGTCGACCCACTTTGTTGATTGGTGTTTACTGTGTGAAGCATGATTCATTGTGCTTACCACATGTGCTTTGGATGAGAAGCTTTATTCATTGTGATATGTGCCTGTATTGTGTTTCATCGCAGTACGTGCTGTGTTTAATAGGTTCACGGTACAGACGTTACGGACCACGTCGCCATCTAGTGAATGTGTCAGTCGCCTCAACATCACCTCCATCAACTATTGGAAGACGGGGGTCTACAAGTGCCAGGCTGCCTACGGCCAGCAGCGCGCTTCCGCCCTCGCCGTCATCACCATCTACCCCACAGGTGAACACTATTACACATCATACACTTTACGTTAGGTTGAACTATCAAAAGCACTATCCCTTGATATGAGCTTCTGTGTGACGTGCACGACTGGGCGTTGTTTGGTACGTGTTGGTTACTGGGTGTGTGTGACTGCGTACAGGCCCGGAACCGCTACCGCCCACCACAGCCACACCCAAGCCGCCAGGTGGGTACACTAACCGTCTGTCTCAACTCCCCAACCCTCTCCCACCACACCCCCCCCCACCCCACCCTCCGTTATGACTCTGCTTTCATTCCAACATATCACACCGTGCGGTGGAATCTAACCCCATTCAACCTGATCATTATTCTCATGATGTAGGTGTTGGCCCGTGGTAAATGTAAAACGTTTCAAGTACTATAAATGCCATATCTTTCGTGATTTCAGAGCCCTGCATCCCCGACGTCTCATACAATCGTAAGAACGCGATTCATTATAACTGCTATAGATTCGTAATATCAACTCGCCCTTGGTCTGATTGTCAGAGTTTCACTGAAGCATTTCGATGATTTTCCCAGCGCCTCAAGCAATAACATAGTCGTTGTGTCCGGCATTTAGTTGGTATTTCGTTGTACAATGCAATAATCAGTTCAGGGGGAGAGCTTGATTCACATGCTGTTGTGTGTGGTGAACATCGGGTTTAGCTCTGCGTGCGTGTTACTATTGTGCGTGTAGTGTTTCAGTGTGACTATGAGAATGGACTGTGTGGCACATACAACGACACGACAGAACCCAGCGTGTGGCTCCTGTCACGTGGTATGCCAAACCAACTACCAAGCGATGGCATGTTTGTCACCATGGATGCAAGGCGGATCAGGTGTGACAACCGCGCCAGGTGAGCAATCAGGTTAAACTCACAGTCAGGTGAGCAATCAGGTTTAACTCACAGACAGGTGAGCTGTCAGGTTTAATTTTACAGCCAGATGAGCAATCAGGTTTAACTTTACAGCCAGATGAGCAATCAGGTTTAACTCACAGTCAGGTGAGCAATCAGGTTTAACTGACAGTCAGGTGAGCTATCAAGTTAAACATTGCAGCCAGATGAGCAATCAGATTTAACTCACAGTCAGGTGAGCAATCAGGTTTTAACTCACGGACAGGTGAGTTATCAGGTTTAACTTTACAGCCAGATGAGCAATCAGGTTTAACCTAACAGTCACGTGAGCAATCAGGCTTAACATTCGTACCTGATAGGCAATCAGCTTATACATACCAGCCAAGTGAGAAATCAGGTTTAAGATCCGAGCCAGACAACGATCAGGTTAAACATCCCAACTAAGTGAACAATCGGCCAAACATACATGCCAGATCAGCAGCATTCAGCTTTAATGCTTATGCCAGATGAGCAATCACCTTATTCGTTCATGCCAGATGAGCAATCTGCTTTATTTGTTATGCCGGATGAGCTATCTGATGTAGGCTTTATGCCAGGTGAGCAATCAGCTTTAAGGTTTATGCCAGGTGAGCAGTCAGCTTTAAGGTTTATGCCAGGTGAGCAATCAGCTTTAAGGTTTATACCAGGTGAGCAATCAGATTTAAGGTTTATACCAGGTGTCGCGTGTACCGCTTTCTACCCCCCCCCCCCCCCCCCCCCCCCCCCACATGGGCTCTGTACCTTTGTTTGGTGTTGTGTGTACCGCTTTCTACACCCGGAAGCTCTGTACCTTTGTTTGGTGTCGTGTGTTCCAGTTTCTTCACCCCGGAGCTCTGTGTGTCACATGGGGACGTGATCTGCGTGTCTTTCAACTGGTTCCTAGCGGTAATGGCGTGGGCATGCTGAATGTCACGGTCGACGACCAACTTATATTCAACACGTCGACCAATACACGTCAGTGGTATAGCACTGATATACCTGTCCTGTCTGTGATGGAGCATACGCAGGTATGTAACCAGAGATACGGATTAACAACGAAGGAAAGAGCGTGGGCTTGGTGGGGGGGGGGGGGGGGGGGCAGTTAAATACCGGTTGTACTGTCTTCAAGGTTTAGAATGTAATCAATATTCTTTTGTCAAAGCATGATATTCACTTGTGACAGAGGCTGTCTTCATGCTCATCATTTGAAAGTGTGTCGTGAAATCATTTATCAACAGGTTAAGTTCACGGCGATGGCTGCGGGATGCGACTATGGCTTCATAGGAGTGGACAACATACGAATCGTCGTTGGTGACTGTCTTCAGAGCGAGGTCTGATTGTGGTGATGTAAGCCCGCGCCATCCACGGCACAGGCATGGCCTGAACATCCAGCTTAACGCGCTAATGTGGTTTCAACCAGTAGAAGTTAATATGGACGACATTCATCAGAAGCAATATAGCTGCTCTGCGCCATTAAAGCTTGCGTTCAACATTAGTATTCTCTATCGTGTTGCATTTAAACATTCAACCGCAAATGATCAACTGCAAATTAAATGTTACGGAAATACAGAGTGTTATTATAAAACACGTGTTAAATACGTATTTGGGTCCTTCAATTGGATTCACTGCCGACGTCTTCGCGTTGTACACCACCTTCTGGTTGCTAACCATAATGTATTTGGGGTACTATTCTGATGGACGGTTAGTGATCTGGTGCATTGACCCATGATGTCAGCATCAGTAATGCGTCAGTATGCTACCGAAGTTGGGAGTGGACCTGCCTTCTGCTGATACCTTGATATAATATTGTACAAGACGATCATATATGTTATGTTATACAAGACGATCATATTTGTGACGTTGTACAAGACGATCATATTTGTGACGTTGTACAAGACGATCATATTTGTGACGTTGTACAAGACGATCATATTTGTGACGTTGTACAAGACGATCATGTCATGTATGTGGTGTGAATAAAATAGCATCAATAATTATAATGTATACAATTCTAGCAAACGAATTAATACTCAAATAATTCAGCAGAAGTATTCATCAGTTCTGAGGTAGCAGTCAGAGTCAGAATTAATCCTTCGTCTGACACCAATACTCCCCGAGCCAGACTTGAGTGACATAGAAGAACCAACACCCATGTATACCAAAATCTCTATGTTTACCAATCACAACCGTTTATATTTCCTCAGGTTGTAGTACATAGGCGATGATCGCAACACCTTCTACGACTCCGATGACCAATGTTGTATTAAAAATTAGCTCATGAACAGCTGCTGACATGAGTCTTCTGCATGAATAGGTGGCACCACGCACACAGAAGCAACACCTCATTCTGGCATGAAACAGGAGTTACCTACAATAATTTGTAGGTGAACCAACACGCAGGGCAATACACAAGTGAAAAAACATGTATGATACTTACAAGACGAAAAGCACAATCGACAAGGGCAAATCGATTCACACATAATATATTCTATGTTTTACCTGTAATTCATACTGACAGGCATTAGACAACCCACTTACCTCTCTATCAGAAAGGGTACAGTATATCTACCAGGTTGATATACTCTGGTTCTAACAAGAAGGTATATGGTAGTTGTACCAGGTAGGTGTACGGTAGTTCTGCCAGGTAGGTGTACGGTAGTTCTACCAAACAGGTGTACGGTAGTTCTACCAGGTAGGTGTACGGTAGTTCTACCAGATAGGTGGACGGTAGTTCTACCAGATAGATGGACGGTAATTCTGCCAGGTAGGTGTACGGTTGCTCTGCCAGGTAGGTTTACGGTAGTTCTGCCAGGTAGGTGTACGGTTGCTCTGCCAGGTAGGTAGGTGTACAGGTAGGTGCTCTGCCAGGTAGGTGAACGGTAGCTCTACCAGGTAGATGTACGGTAGCTCAACCAGGTAGGTGTACGGTAGCTCTACCAGGTAGGTGAACGGTAGCTCAACCAGGTAGGTGTACGGTAGCTCTACCAGGTAGGTGTACGGTAGCTCTACCAGGTAGGTGAACGGTAGCTCTACCAGGTAGGTGAACGGTAGCTCTACCAGGTAGGTGAACGGTAGCTCTACCAGGTAGGTGTACGGTAGCTCAACCAGGTAGGTGTACGGTAGCTCTACCAGGTAGGTAGGTGAACGGTAGCTCAACCAGGTAGGTGAACGGTAGCTCAACCAGGTAGGTGAACGGTAGCTCTACCAGGTAGGTGAACGGTAGTACCAGGTAGGTGTACGGTAGCTCTACCAGGTAGAACGGTGTACGGTAGCTCTACCAGGTAGGTGTACGGTAGCTCAACCAGGTAGGTGTACGGTAGCTCTACCAGGTAGGTGAACGGTAGCTCTACCAGGTAGGTGTACGGTAGTACCGGTAGCTCTACCAGGTAGGTGAACGGTAGCTCTACCAGGTAGGTGAACGGTAGCTCTACCAGGTGAGGTACCAGGTAGGTGGTAGCTCTACCAGGTAGGTGTACGGTAGCTCTACAAGGTAGGTGTACGGTAGCTCTACCAGGTAGGTGAACGGTAGCTCTACCAGGTGGTGAACGGTAGCTCTACCAGGTTGGTGAACGGTAGCTCTACCAGGTAGGTGAACGGTAGCTCTACCAGGTAGGTGTACGGTAGGTAGGTGAACGGTAGCTCTACCACGGTAGCTCTACCAGGTAGGTGAACGGTAGCTCTACCAGGTAGGTGAACGGTAGCTCTACCAGGTAGGTGAACGGTAGCTCTACCAGGTAGGTGAACGGTAGCTCTACCAGGTAGGTGAACGGTAGCTCTACCAGGTTGGTGAACGGTAGCTCTACCAGGTAGGTGAACGGTAGCTCTACCAGGTAGGTACGGTAGCTCTACCAGGTAGGTGAACGGTAGCTACTAGCTCTACCAGGTAGGTGAACGGTAGCTCTACCAGGTAGGTGAACGGTAGCTCTACCAGGTAGGTGAACGGTAGCTCTACCAGGTTGGTGAACGGTAGCTCTACCAGGTAGGTGAACGGTAGCTCTACCAGGTTGGTGAACGGTAGCTCTGCCAGGTAGGTGAACGGTAGCTCTACCAGGTTGGTGAACGGTAGCTCTACCAGGTAGGTGAACGGTAGCTCTACCAGGTAGGTGAACGGTAGCTCTACCAGGTAGGTGAACGGTAGCTCTACCAGGTAGGTGTACGGTAGCTCTACCAGGTAGGTGAACGGTAGCTCTACCAGGTAGGTGAACGGTAGCTCTACCAGGTAGGTGTACGGTAGCTCTACCAGGTTGGTGTACGGTAGCTCTACCAGGTAGGTGTACGGTAGCTCGACCAGGTATTTGCATGGCAGTTCTACAAAACGCGAATGATTGTTTTTCTTTTACCATGTGGTGAGAATAGGATAAAAGAGATCACGGAGGGTTACACAAGGATCCGAGAATCGGCCGTGAGGTTACGATGGTTGGACTAGTTTAGAGAAGGTATTGAATATGCGTTGCAGAAAGGATGGTCGTTTGTTTAACATACACTCTGTTTTAGGTTGATGATGCAAATGTTGAACGCTTTCTCTTTGTTACCTTGATTTACAATGCCGTTATATTTTATATTATAAATTAACTGTTGAACCAATCCATAATAACGCCTGACTTATTGTTGTTTATCTATTCTTTCTACTGAATGATATGGGAAGTGGAGGAGGGGGGACTTCTATCGCAGCTTCTCCTTTTTAATGGCTCAGAATTAACACCACATGGCATGAATGTGAATGAATGGTGCAGGGATGGAGTTGACTGGAACCATTTTATTGACTTATTACCTGGTAGTCATTTTGAACAAGTCATGGTCGTTATTTGCATGCCTGCTGTAAAATAAATATATTGCCTCCTGGGTAAATGCCATGCACTTTTACATAGGTTAAGACATCGATTTAGCCGTTACCTTACTCCAACCCACCCTCAGGGACGTGTATGAGTGGAGGGTAGGGTGGGCAGTTGGTGGGTGATTGCACCTGATAATCAGAAAGGCTATAGGTCTTAAACGTAATATATCGGCGACAATGTGATAATTGTACACTGACATCATGGAAATAAACAGTGGAGACCGTCATCAGCCTGACAATAATGTTGAATATTGATCAGCGTTTGTTTAGGCTCAGTAACATTCGCTGCACGCAAAAACGACGACATTATTTAGTGGCTGTGTTTTGAACGTTGATATATAATTGTAGTGTTCTGCTGTGCGTGTCAGAACTTCATTTGTCATTAGTCCTTATGTTGGCGAGCAAACGGATTGAATTATTTTCTAATATCTACATAAGAACAACAATGGTAGGTCATAACGGATGATTAGAGTGATGAACCAAATGGAGGATCATACGGATGATTAGAGCGATGAACCAAATGTAACCTTATATTGGTGGGATACTGCTAACAACAGAGCTGTAGAAGTGGAGATGGTACGAATGCATCTCAACCGTCCCATCCCCCTACACCACGTCCCCACTGCCACAAATTGGATCTCCTTTTTGAGTGAAGCAGGGTATGTGTGGACGTTAAACAGGAAGTGGTCGTACAGGGAGATGCTCCTTTCAACGCGTGTTGCTGTCCCTGTTCCTGGTTGCTATGGCTACCTGATATTCATCATTTTTTAACTTCAAATCAAGATGCCGGTCTTTATGTTCTTTGAAAATAACAACTAGCACCTTCACCCGTCGGTGGGCGCGTCTCCTCAAACGCGCATCTGTGGCAACACCGAAACTTAACATTCACTGAAACGAGGCACTTTATTTTTGAAAGTCAATACCAAGCGTAGCAGCACGTTATGCGCTGTAATGCCGTCGTATCTTTCAATGTCAATATATTCGTATATGTATAGATCCGTCTCAGTCCACCGGAGACGACCCAACCGTGACTTGGTTGTCACTAACAGGAATGTCATGATAAAATAACAAGTCGACAGCTGCAATTACTACTGGGGCTTAAGTCCGCCATTACTACTGGGGCTTAAATCCGCCATTACTACTGGGGCTTAAGTCCGCGATTACTACTGGGGCTTAAGTCCGCCATTTCTACTGGGGCTTAAGTCCACCATAACAACTGGGGCTTAAGTCCGCCATTACAACTTGGGCTTAAGTCCACCAGAGGTCTGTTCGCCAGTGGTTGCACTGTGGACGTGGGTAGGTAGTTCTCTGCCCTCAGGGCAATTGTACTAAAGTCCAGTTAACCTCCAGAACATTCATCATTAAACATACAGCACACTTGTGTTGGAAGTGCTCACAAGGAGAAGCCGCTAATTAAGGTCAAGACACAAACGCCAGTTGATAACGACAGGTGTTTATTCTCCTCAACGTAACCTGATTACGATCTGCTTGGAAACGCATCAATAAATGCGTCTTATTGGTGAACAATATAACAATATAATATGTGTAAAAGTCCCGTAAATAATAGTCATTTTGCAGGTTAAGATAGGTAGTAATAATAATGACGATTGGTACACGGATACCATATAGCAAAACAAATCCCACCAATAGCCAATCGTGACCTTTATCAACAGCATGGGACAGTGAACTTGAGGGCTATAACATGGCTCGACGTTTATGCCTCGTCAAGAGGACGGAAGACTGGTGGTCTATAAGCTATTCACGATCATAAGTAATAATCAGAGTAGGATTTGTGCGTTATCAGAGCAATGACGTCCTTCTACAAGTAGGAACTGCCGAGCTATAGGAAACAGCAGAATACAACTGGGTAGCATCTACAGATGCCCATCTTCTGGAGTCTAAACATACATATGTACCATCAGGGCAGAGATAGACTTTCAACTGGACGATCATTAAGGTGCGAAATCTCGGGTGTAGAGACTGGCCCTAATATTGATCACTTTATTGGCTAGGCTAAGTAGATATGGACATAGCTAGCAGCTAGGCTAATTAGAGATGGACATTTCTAGCAGCTAGGCTCAGTTGAGATGGACCTTTCTGGCCGACACAGATGTAGGCCTCAGGTCCGTATCAGATCCCTTCTGTATCGACCCGCTATGGCTACTGGTGTAGCTCAACGCGGCACCCACGCTTGTCGACGATGTCACGTTGCGCGCGATGGTCTCATGGTCGCGATGTAGGCTGTTGTGGGGACTGGTCGGGTCAGTGTGCAGCCTTGGCAACGACCTACCACGTGATTGTGACCCCCACGAAGCCAGGTCACTAACTCTGGTACCCAGGTCGCTGAGTGCTTCCTTCACGTGAACTAGTGACTCGTCGACTGTCTCCATCTGAGTGTGAACACAAGTCAACTCCTTATCCAGAGCACTCACGTTGTCATCTAGTGTACCCACTGTTGCCAACAACTGCGAGAGTTCCTTCCTGGCCTCGGTTGTCAGTTCGTCAGCCTTCCCCGACAGCGTCACAAGGGACTCCCTTGCACTGTCGACACCATTTTGCAGGCCTAGTATCTGATCATGCTGTTCGGTGAAATGCGAGTGGAGCGCGCTGAGGACGTCGTCCCGAGACTTGAGGAGCGAGTCTTCCACGCCGTTCAGTTTACGCTGCGTATCCTCGTCCGAGTATTCCTGCCTTCGTAACGCACTCATGATCTCATAGCGGAAATTGGATATATCTTTCTGCAGCGCTGACATCTGAAACTCGGCTTGAAGGAAAACACATACCGCCGCTATGAGACTGAGCATCAACACTTACTTAGGGTTAGTAAGATACCGTAATGCAATGCTTCTAACCATACTAACATCTCTATGAGTGTAATTAGTAGAAATTGGCGTTATATAAATATACACTTACGATAGCGTCAAAGGGACATTAGTAAATGGATTATTCAGAAATGAAAAACCCCAGACGATGATTACATTGATGCGGCCAGTAACGTAGCGCCTACCTATTTCTGTAGGAGATGAGAGTTTGGATGCTGATTGTGGTTTGTTAGCCTGAGCAATAAAGCGCTTCACCATACGCTCTATCGTAACCTAAGCAGAGTACAGAAACATATCACCCAGTGACAACATGGCCCATCGTGTCAACAGCTTACATGAGGTCATACCAATGTCTTCCCACGATGACAGCTTAGTCATGTGCAATAAATAACAGTAAAACCTGTCACAGGAGACAATTGCTTTAAATGGACAGCAGTATATAGCGGGCATATTTACAAAAAGCCTTCAGTTTATAACATACCAGAATACGTATAAAGGACACTTGAAGCCAGCCCCATGCATGTCCTTAATAGACAGGTATTAGCGAATCTGAACTCAAGTACTGACCAGATAGAAGGCGTATTTGATGCCCCCACTGCCAGTAACAGAATTGTCGCCCACTACGCTTGTCACGTCCGACTGGTCAATCTAAGGAATCAAAAAGACGTAGGTAAAAAAGAGACACCCTGCTTCCGAAAGGACATGGACAATACAAAATGTAATATCTGCTTGTTACAGAAAGTAAAGACCATTACAATATAAATATATCAAATGATTCTGTAGAACGGTGACGTATGTGCGTGATGTAGTGCGTATTGACCTCGGATAAGTCAATGCTGTCGTCCTGATCCGGTTCACCCTGTCCTAACGACCAGTCCTTAAGCTGCTGCTGTTTGTACCATTCGGGGCAGCAGCATTTGAGTAGCGGCTTGTAGTTAGGTAGCAGGTTGAAGGGTACACAGAGAGTACTGCCACTCTTGATGTACTCCAGGTAGAGCTCGCTGCGGTAATACTTCCACTCGATATCCTCGTCTTCCTACCAACACAGGCACATCATCCATTAAGCTCCATAAATCTCTGTTATAGAGCCTTGTCAACAATAGGCGGATGTGCAATGCCTCAAAACCTATTGGGTGACAACATCGTTAATTCAACATTCAGTGCATTGTTTACAATGGTATGACATGAATGGCATAAAAACGACAACAATGTGTTATTCAAGACCTCGAATAGAGAAATATCCCACCGAAAGAAGCACATGTCGTCATAACGTTACTAACCGCTATGGTTTCGTAGGAGCGCGCCATCATAGCGATGAGCATGTTGATGAGGATAATGACGATGATCCAGTTGTATATAGCAAAGAGAACATGGCCGACGATGTTAATGATGGTGCTATCATAACCTGGGATGTCGACGTCGGTGTACTCGACCATGCCGTAGATAGACCAATACACGAGGGAAATAATCCCTCCAAAACTGTACACAAACACGAGTCACGTTACACAATAAAGCCAGAAAAATCACAAGGAACCGTGTCACCATAGAGAAGCTCTTCGCCTGAAGCTCGATAACGACCAGCAGCAGAATTATTGTGTGAGAGGTTTACCTTCCAAACCCGTTCTCGTCCTCATCGTCAACCGGAAGGACTAGCTCGGCCTTCTTCCGGTTGCTGATGTCGTAATACCAGTAGAGGTTACGGAAGCCAACGATGAACGCTATGATGATCACGATGAATATGATCATGAAGTAAGCAACATCCTGGAAACAAGATCAATGACGTTCCATGCTACTATGGCTGCTGAACCATACAGAGAATGATGTTCCATGCTACTATGGCTGCTAAACCATGCAGAGAATGATGTTCCATGCTACTATGGCTGCTAAACCATACAGAGAATGATGTTCCATGCTACTATGGCTGCTAAACCATACAGAGAATGATGTTCCATGCTACAAAGTTTGCTATACCACACATAGAATGGTGGACCATGCTACAAAGGTTGTTTTAGCATACATATAATGAAGGGCTATGTTATTACGATTGCTTTAACATAATAGAACGATGTCCCTCGCTACTGAGGTTGCTATACCATTCATAAAATGATGTGTGTAGCTACTAAGGTTGCTTTACCAAACATAAAATGACATGCCATGCTAATAGGCTGCTATACCATACTGCTCTAACATGAACAGAATGATGTGCCACGCTACTAACGCTGCTTTAATATGAACAGAATGATGTGCCACGCGACTAAGGTTGCTTTAACATGAACAGAATGATGTGCCACGATACTAAGGTTGCTTAACCATACACATAATGATGTGTCACGCTACTAATGTTGCAATACCATACATATAATGTGCCACGCTACTGAGGTTGCTTTACCAAACACAGAATGACGTGCCTCGCCACTAACGTTATTTAACCATACACAGAATGATGTGCCTCGCTACTAACGTTATTTTACCATACACAGAATGATGTGCCTCGCTACTAAGGTTATTTTACCATACACAGAATGATGTGCCACGCTACTAAGGTTATTTTACCATACACAGAATGATGTGACATGCTACTAACGTTATTTTACCATACACAGAATGATGTGCCACGCTACTAAGGTTATTTTACCATACACAGAATGATGTGCCTAGCTACTAACGTTATTTTACCATACACAGAATGATGTGCCTCGCTACTAAGGTTATTTTACCATACACAGAATGATGTGCCTCGCTACTAAGGTTATTTTACCATACACAGAATGATGTGCCTCGCTACTAAGGTTATTTTACCATACACAGAATGATGTGACATGCTACTAACGTTATTTTATCATACACAGAATGATGTGCCACGTCACTAAGATTAATTTACCATACACAGCATCCTTGTTCATTTTCCAATATGGAATTGTTTGAGTGACATACCCTGGCGATCCTGGTGAGGGAGATCAGCAGAGGTCCCATGCGCTCACTGACTGCCAACACGTATGTACAGCGGCACAGACTGATCACGTTTGCGATGGCGAAGAGCGCGTCTCCGACGAGAGCCGGGTCCCACACGCGCCAGTCATGGCGATCTGCACACCAACCGACATCTCTACATTGAGAACAAGACAACAGTTGGCAGAGTTAGCGCATATAACTGTGATTATCGTGACACGACTGAGACTAATTGTCACCAGCGCTGAGCCAATAGAGATGGGAGCTGGTCGAGTTTTCTGCCCGAATCCACGATTCTTCACGAGAGAAATGATCCAATGCATTCTTCACCTGCAGTCACATCGACGAGGAGCATAATCCGTTCTTAGATTATTTCATCAAATATGATAGGAGGGAGAGTCTGACGACGGCCAGTTATGTACGAGGCCTGAGAGGTGGGGTAGTGTCTGATCAAACATCATCAACTAAGAAGAGGAAGAGTTGTAGCTGTAAATACAACCCTATCCGTGAGATGCATTGCGTAACTGCCAGCGGTGGTCAATACGAAGAATGATTGTGCGACATAACGTAATAACCAGTGGAGGGGCTACTTGCCATTACGAAGAATCAATGTACAACATCAAGTAATAATGAGTGGAGGGGTTACTTGCCATTAAGAAGAAACATTGTACGACATAGTCATAATGAGTGGAGGGGTTACTTGCCAATATAAAGAATCATTGTTCGACTTAACGTAACAATGAGTTGAGGAGCTACTTGCCATTACACGGCTGTAGAATCTAAGCACAAACGAGGCGACAAAGAGAGCCAGCATGGTGATATCCATCAAATTATAACGATTCCGTTTGAAGTTTGTGTAACCATCGGAATACAGCTTCTTACAGGATTGGAGTATCAAACCTGACCACACCAACAAGCACCTTGATGAGTTCATATATCGTACAAGTTTTAAAAACGGGTGAATATATACGGCACAACAGAACACAGGATAATTCACATTCGACATTTATATAAGTTACACAGTAAACAGATGATAGGAGAAATGAGACATTTACCGGCGATGTAGAGGGTGAGGACAATGGAGCCGTAGCTAATGTTGTGATAGCGGACGTACACGTCCGTTATGATTGGTGATGACGTCATGTTGATATAGCTCTGGTAAGCCATTCCTATTTTTGGGTCTTCAGAGATCGTGTCACCGGTGGAGGGCGATTCAGTGAATGTATACAACACAATCATACCTGTGGCATACATTCAAGATATTATTTCTGTTATCCCAATTATAATCAAATGACTGATACAAATGTAAACATGAAAAGAATCTACAAAACTAATCAATTTTCATGACGAATGTTCCATTGCTAAAGAAGTAATAGGATATAAGATACCTAGGAACAAGAAATATGAAAGTGCCCCAGCTATAAACTTTATGACAGGCGTTCTCAGAACTTCCGCTAACTGAAAAAGCAGACGACGATGAATAAGTATGATTAGGATAGCATCAGGGTTAGTCAATTTCTACATAAATTTGTTGCACAGCAAAATCTGTTCCATTTTGTCACTAAGATGTCACTACTGAAGTTTAAAATAACTTTTAAATGATAAATTAAAGCACACAAGTTTTTAAAACACCCATATTCCATCTTTATAATGCATCATAAATAGAAGAGTTACGCAACAGTCACAAGTAACGTGTTAACACTTGAAGTAAATTCGAGTGGGTGCCTACTTACCCTGCCCCAGGGGTAGATCCAGAAACAGAGAGCCATGAAGGGGTAGGCGATGATCATGCCCAACATAAAGAGGAGATAGGTCCACGAGTTGAAACGGGAGAGGAAGACCAATTTACCGAACCATACTGTGGTCAGCTTCTTCTGGCAGCTGGGGTGAGCTACAAACTGCAAAGGTTCAAAGGTCGTTACAAGCATTGATCCCCTAAATGGTCACAAAGCTGTGGTAGCATTATGTTAAACGTCAAAGCTTTACATGAGCTGTGACTTAAAGTGCCTATGACACCTAAAATATGATTTTTGAGTATAAACTGAACAAATCGATGCGGATCGAATGGTGTTGGAGTTTTTGGCCTCCGATGTATAATAAAAGAGATATTAAACGTTCTTTGGAGCGAAGCGGCATTTCGTGCGTGAGCCGAGGTCAACCGGAAATGACGCAGATACGTGAACCCAGTTTCTGCAGCCCAAGTCAGCTTCCTTAGAAACCATGTGTCAACCGTGAATTTGTATCTTGTTTAGTCCGGATCAGTCATGCCAAAACGTAGCCGTGCACGACGTTTATTAACGTCGTGCAAAGATCGTAACCGAATGCGCGTGAACGATACATGAGTTCCAATTATACACGATAATTACACAAATGTACATATGAAGAATAATTTTTCACATAAATGAATGTTTATTAACAAGTTGAGTTAGTTTACGGGTGAGATTTCGTCAAGGGCGATTTAATCCGGCCACACAAATTCTGAAAAGTTCATGTTTATTTTGAACGACAAGAACGGTTTCTGCGCGCATGCGCAGACAAGGTTCTTCGCAAGCGAACTTTTTTTCTTTCTGAATTTATTATTTAAGTATATGTGTCATTTTGTCAATGATTATCTTTTTGGAAATATTTACTTTGAAGGGGATATGTATTGTATTAAACGATATCACATGACATTTAAAAAAAGATAACACTTATTGATTCCCGCAGTCTGGAGGGGGCACTTGGCCTTGACCTGCGTAGGGGTGTGCCCCGGGATCTCAAAAACCTGTACCCGTCATACAAGGTAAAAATGGCAAGAGCATACCCCATCCTACAAGTATGAGGTCAACAAAAACCCGTCGGGAGGCCGAAAAAAAACCTACCCCGATACATGTATACTACCTCTATATACTTAAGTGCCCCCTCCACCGGGACCTGCAGCCACATGGCGAGTGAAACTGGAACTTCGTAATGTGACGTCATATCTCCAAAACTGGGGCTGCCGCGAATGAAAGTTGTGATTCTAAAAGTTTATTCAACTATTGCTAAATAATAACGAGACAGTGGATAACCAAAATAATCCGCTTAAGCGGATATTCATCTCATTTGTCGACATAAATATTTACGTAAGTACACAACTTGGTGGTAGCCCCGGAGACGCGAAATAAAAACAATTTCCACACGACCCACATATCTTCGGTCACGACGGTATATATTTATATTACCGTCGTGCGCGGCTAGCCAAAACGCTGCGTGGCCGCGAATTATTTGAACATTTCTTCGGAAAGCTTATTCAGTTTTCCTCGGGAGGAGAAGTTGCGCGAGCCAAGGATATCGCAAGTGCGGCGTACAAGGGCAGACTGGCTGGGTCCGACAACCCACTCGTTATTGTGTAGCGAGCACTTGCAGTGAGAGAAGCTCATGGATTTGGGTACAAATGTTCCCGGAATATTCTTCCAGCTGCTATTCCTACCATATTCAAGAGAGTTTGCAAGGATTCGCCACCAGCCAGAAAGTCTAAGGCAGTGGAGAAAAGGGAGCACCAAAAGGTGAGCTGACATGTTGCAATTTATAAAAAAATTGTACGGTTTACCCAGCTAGATAATGACGTCGCCCCCCACCTTCAACCAACGCAAGCAGTGAAAATAAGTGGTGTATAAATATATATTTAGAAATCCATTCCTTTTGAAAGCATCAGCAGAATAAGTTTAACTAAGCTAATCTTCTAATAAAATAATGCAACATAGTATCCAAAATCTCTTAGATGTTTACTTTTTCCATAATTTGGTTCAATAAACAAGGACTTTGTTCTGATTATCAGGCTGTTGTTTGACTCACCTCTCCAGGAAAAAGAAAATTTCCTTGAAACACAAAAAAAAATCTTACAGTTAAATTGCTCTTTAATTCCTTAGATACGAGGTGTGCCATAGAATTGGAAAAATCACCAACAAGAGATTGTACAAGGACATCAAGAGACTATCAGGCAATGCCCAGACTTCCTACATAGAGGCTTTCCACAGCCTTCTGATCCAGTTTGCTCCAAAAACCTATGCTTTCAGTTACCCTGGTCTACTTAGTTCGGTAAATATTTCAACTATCCCAGTCTGCTTAGCTTAAAAGTTGGTAACTAGTCAGATTTTAAAAGTTGATTTACTGCTGAATCCAACTTATCACAAAACATCCAATAACTCAAACATGAAAAGCACAAACTTATCCTATCTCAAACTGATAGAAAGATTCATAAATGATTTCAGAACAATCATTGCAACTATGCATTTCAATGAAAATGCTGGACGACAACAAAGAATAACAGCGCAGGGTGAGGACATGTACAGCCTCCACTACCCCAAAATAAAGGGAGGGGGTCACATAGTGAGGAAAGTGCTGAATGATCCAACTTATGGTAGGGATTGTTTCTAAATTTCACTTTTATGTGAAAATTATAATCTGTTATCTCAAATGAACAATTAACACATATATACAATACAGGCTATGTAGAAGATCTTTTGGCAACAACAGTCAGCATATGCAAGGCCAGTGATATAAATGATGAGGAGATGGAAGCACTGGAGATCGCACCCAATCTGAACTCTACCTTCGAGATCCCAGAAAAGCACCAAGCAGTCAATCAGTTCCGCTCACGCTTCTATGGGTGCTAGTTTCATCTGAATATCCCACATAATTGTTTGTCTCCTCTGGAAATGTGTTTCGGATGATTGATGTCACACAGGATGGTATAGGGATACGATTCTTCTTTCCAAGATAATGGTAGCACCATCAGATAAACTGCCTATATCCAGTGTAACGCTTCTAGCTGTAACACTCAGCTAAACACAAACCCTTAAACATCTTTACAGGGCTGAATAAATATTATATTTGAACCCATACATTGATTTGATGATTGAGTCACAAAAATAGTGTTATCCTGGTGTAAACTGTATTGATAATTCAGTCTGAATTGAAAACGTCATTCATTTGAGTAAAAAATGACCAAGTAGTTTGGGGATGTTTTTTTAACATAAATTTATAATTTGGTGTTTGTTGGCTGTCAATACTTACTTGTTTCCCTCGTATGAACCATGATCCTACTTGTTGGCGTAGTACGCTGTCTCAAAAACACCTTCATTGAGACATACAGCATTAAAATGTGGATGCTTTGTCACACATTTAATTTCTGATAACTTTTCTAATTTAACCGTCACTTTCGTCTGCTCCACACAGCAGACACTTTCCCTGACAGTTGGCATGGTTGAGCAGCCTCCACATTAGAACCTAAAACCAGGGTTTCAAAAACCTATCAAATACATGCCAGACTCTGTCTTAGACTGAGATTAGGGTGGTCAATGAAAAGGGCTGTATTACAATTTACATGTGTAAATGTTCCACCAAGCAGGTTTGATAGTTTTATCGGGATGAAAAAAGTATTTTAAGCATGACAACAGAAAAAATATTTTTCGCCATGTTCGATTTAAACCACATTGAATACCACCAAGAAAAACGAAAACGGTATCAAACGAAAAAGGTATTCATTATTTATAATATAAAATCAAAGGAAAGGACAGTTTCATGCAGTGATTCCAATTCCAATGGAACTCACCAGTCAATGTTTTGAAGACGGTTCATGTCCGGATTATCGCTCCTCGGAACACAAGAATCAGTCCAGTCACTGTCAGATTCGCTGGCGCTGTTTTCGGACAGATATGGTTCGAATCTGTACGGCACAATACCAGCTACATCCTTCTGGATTTGAATTCTCAAACATTTGAGGCTCTTCAACCCAAAATTCCATCGCCAAAACTCAAATACATCGCTCTCCGAAACTTCAACATACGCCGTTGTTTACGGTGAAAACTGCGGACCTGTCAGTAAGGAGTTCACTAAGTGATGTCACGGGGTGCTGGGCCGAAAATTTGGAAAATGGCGGCGGGTGCCGAAAAATCGACTTTACAGTTCAATTTACGTTAGGTTCGGGTGACTTGTTCGGAAATTGAACCAAAAAAAGTAATTGCAACTTTGTCTTTCATTCTGTTCCATAAAAATTATCATGGAAATTTGGTGTCATAGGCACTCCCTGTTCCGATCTCAACACACGAGCTGGTTTTGACTTACCACACTATATATATATATATATATATATATATATATATATATATAGATATATATAGATATATATATAGATAGAGAGAGATATATATATATATATATAGATATATATATATATATATATATATATATATATATATGTATATATATATATATATATTATATATATATATATATATATATATATATATATATATATATCTATATATATATATATATATATATATATATATATATATATATATATATATATATAGCTGGTCTTGACTTGCCATACCATATATATATATATAAATATATATATATATATATGTATACATATATATATATACATATATATATACAGTGGGTGTCACTAGAAACGCACCATTCGCATAATCTGAAATATATCCAGATATCACCATAGCATATTGCTAATTTCTGCTACAATATACACCCACAGGTTGTGTTATGCAAGGGTAGATCACCTATCTGTGTGCAATCAAGCGCAAGGGCTCCATCTTTAAAGATAGTGGCCAAAGCCAAAAGAAAGAACTCGCAGGTAATAGGCCCATCTCTGCATGGCCACAGACCAGCCACCAAGGTCGTCTAGACAGCTGACCACCGCAGAACACGTCTCCAATAGTCCCGAGCGCACCAGAGGTTCACAAGGCAACAGTGGCGACGTGTTCTCGTCTCTGATGAGGCAAGGTACAGCCTCAGGAAGGCCCGCCAAAGGCATGTCTGGAGGCGCCGTGGGGAGAGATATCGCCCTTACTGTGTGCAAGAACGGGATAGCTCTCAGTGCCCGAGCGTCATGGTTTGGGCAGGGATCATTCATGACGGAAAGACGCAGCTTCAAGTAGTCGATAGAAATCTCTACAGTCCCAGGATCTGTCGCCGATAGAGAACCTGCGGAAGGTATTACGTGCCAAGGTGTGTGAACGTCTGCGGCCCCATCACCAGCTAGCTGATCTTCCACAGTTGTTGCACGAGGCATGGGAGCGTATCCTTCAGCAGCTGGTTCGCCGCCACATCAGCACGATGTAAAACGAAGCAGAGAGTGCATTGCACATGATGGACGACACAAACACTACTTACACTGCCCCGGGCTGCTTAATGTGATAACGCTTAATGTTAATCTGTGATAACGCTCTTCTCGTCATTGACTTTGTTGTTGTGTCAGTAGGCCATTCTGCGAGTTTAACTTTCGCACTCTGAATCCATTCTTTTGTTTTGCAGTCGTCACGCATGGCCGCACAAAGACAGGTGATAGTCCTAGATGTGTGACTATATATACATGAAAAAACAGATGACATTTTCCTGATATATTTCACAACATGTATATATGATACATACATATATACATATATATATATATATATATATATATTTATATATATATATATATATATATTATAGATATATATATATACATATGTATATAATATATATATACATGTATATATTATATGTATACACATATATATACATATATTGATTTTACATGTACATTGTATATATATATATATACATGTATAATATATATATATATATACATATATATATTTGATTTACATAATCTATTCATATATATATAGATATATATATATATATATATATATATATTTATATATATCTATTTATATTATATATATATATATATATATATATATATATTCATTTATATATATTCATTTATATACATATATATTCATTTATATACATATATATATATATATATATAAATATATATAAATATATGGTGTGTCATGTGTGATATATAGTTCATCTGTCATCACTATCCAATGTACTACACCCACAGAGGTCCAAACATCAGTGACGTCACCGACCTTTTTCTCCTGGTAGCGCACGGCCAACTTGAGTCGGGCCAGCCTGCCATGCGAGGTGAGAGAGCGGCCCTGGTCAAGTACGGCCTGCAGCTCTTGTCCATCTCGGACCCGGTCTAGTAGCCTCGTCACGTAGTCACTCAGTTGCTCAGCCAGCTGTAGGTATTGGCTCTATAACATGAGGGTGCGGTCAGTATTCAATATTGTATATACTAATCATCCATTACAGTGGATCTCACATGGATACTTTGAGTGTTGTATTGTACAGACATAAACAACGAAGACTATAATTCGCCATGACACATTCAATCTCATTCGAGATACACACTTACGCTGAAGTATTTCTCGACAAATGCCAGCTTCCTCAGTTTATATCCCAGCTCAAATGCCCGCATGATGGGATCCTCGTAGAATATAGACACGTAAGCTGGGCTAGCCAGCGCCTTGTAGATGTTCAGTCTCGTTTTGGCCGAACGTAACTCATCCTTATTGGTGCTGCCGCATACTTTACATTCGCAGGTGAAGGCGTGTGGTTCGGGGATGTGTTCTCGGTGCGCCTTGAGTAGTGTGACGATCTCATACTGGTTCCTCTGGGCGGCCAGGATCAGTGGCGACACATCAGCGGCGAAAAGACTGTCGTCGTGGACGAACTCATCCGTACTCGTACGACGTCGACTCAACTGCAAGCATCAAGCGTCACAGGTTGATGCTGAGGGGAGGACCGGGGTCAGCATTGAATGTAGGAAACTGGTCGTGGCTGGGTATCAGATTATCTCAAGTTTTATGTTGTGTGTTTTAATCCGTTTATTTTTAAACTCCACATCATACCCTTAAATGTATACTCCACTGTAACATAATATGTATGGACCTCGTTGTAATCGGTCCGTATATTGGTCGCCTGTGATAAGTCAGTTAATTACAGGTAGAGAACAGGTCTCATGAGGGGACATGGTACATGGTTTAAATTGAATGAGCGTCCAAGTTTCGGGAGCGTACCCACAGCATCCGAGAAGGGTGGACGAGACTCCAGTATAAACACCGTATGACCAGTTATAACGTGGTGTAGGTTCGTAAGAAATAAATATATATCGTGCTCAATGAAGTCCTTATATATCTGAGTATACTGCTCATGTCATTACACAAGAAAACCCCGGACGAAGAGTAAACAAGAAATACACATATATCATCAGCACTTACACAGGTTGACATTAACATCAACAGCCTACAGCTACCCAGTGGAAGATTAGGAGCACCGGCATAACAAGGTGGATTTACAACAGCCCTATTTCAGATTGAAAAAGACATCACAACTGCCTGATGTGGGGCGTGACGTGTTTGGTTACTGCGCGGGCTATATAAGCAGGTGATTTGGTGCTCGCAACATGAATACCTCATTGGAGAATGCCACGACCAGACTGTGTATACCCTGTCAGGTTTGGACGTCTGTCCGCTCTCGTAGTTCTCGTGCTGTAGAATGAGCTTACCGTGTCTGGTTTTAATGTCTGTCCGCTCTCGTAATTCTCGTGCTGTAGAATGAGCTTACCGTGTCATGTTTGGACGTCTGTTCGCTCTCGTAGTTCTTGTGCTGTAGAATGAGCTTACCGTGTCTGGTTTGGATATCTGTCCGCTCTCGTACTTCTCGTGCTGTAGAATGAGCTTACCGTCTCATGTTTGGACGTCTGTCCGCTCTCGTAGTTCTCGTGCTGTAGAATGACCTCGCTGATGTGGTCATGTCCCAGGCTGATGGAGAGCATAAGGGCGTCGTGGAGGAGACTGGAGGCACAATGAGGCAACAGCTCCTCCACCACCTGGAGGGAAGCAACCAACAGGTGTCAAGAGGTGGTGCGTAAAGTAAAACTGAGCGTTGTGCGTCTTGGTGTGCGTGGTGCGTCTTGGTGTGCGTGGTGCGTCAATGTACATTTTAAATAATTACGCGAGTGGTATGTAATACGTGCATTTGAGGTAACTGTGTGGGCGATATGCCAATCGTGTGTGAAAACATGTGAGGTAATGAATTCAAATTTAGGTATGTAATGGTGAATGAGGTATGAAATGGTGGATGAGGTATGTAAGAGTGGGTAAGGTATGTAATAGTGGGTGAGGTATGTAAGAGTGGATGAGATATGTAAGAGTGGGTAAGGTATGTAATGGTGGGTGAGGTATGTAATGGTGGGTGAGGTATGCAATGGTGTTTGTGCTATGTAATGGTGTGTGTGTGGTACGTAATGGTGTACATTGAAAGACATGCAACAACATTGACAGCAGTAAGCATTCCCAATCATTCTAATCGTTAATTTTGACCTCTTTATAATGACGACCTGACATCGTAGCCCGGCTCGTCCTGGCCGTGCTGACCTACCTCGAGTCGGTTGCCTTTGACGGCGATGGTCAGTGGGTAGCGGCCCTGCTCATCGCGTTCGTTGACGAGTTGCGGGTCTTCCTTGATTAGGTTCGTTACGCGCCGTGTGTCTCCGCGTATGGAGGCCTTCACCATACGGTTCATCTTACCGTTACGCTGCTTTACACAGACACGGCACAAAGACATCACGTAATCATTTGATACGTGAGTGATGATATGTCGAGTGTGATAATGACCAGCTTAAGGCGTACTTGTTGTGTAAACTGCAGTCAATGGCTATATATAGCATACCATTTTATAAACGGATGTCATCTTCACGACTGTTATTCAATCTGACATACACATATGTTGTGCATTCTAAAACCAGTAATAGGTGGACACAAGCCTTATGTTTACTCCTGCGTATAACGGACACACCTTCCCGTATAATCAGTATATCCCAGACTGAGAGGTGCAAAAATGTTTCCGTAAAAGTTCTGCTGTAAAACGAACGATAACTGCTTACCAGGTAACGGCCGTTGCTACCACCAGGTGGCAGAGTAAGCTTGGTTTCGGTAGTTTCCATTTGCGTAGGCTTCTCACTGGCACACAGATACATCAAATATGACTAGGACGTCATTACCCAAACATACTGGATGCTGACACCAAGACGGAGCTCGGGTGTGAGTTGCAGCTTACAGACAGGACACGGGTCGTACTGTCGGGAATGGTGGGAGGCTTGTGATGGGCATGTGACGAGGACACCGAGCTGGTGGCTGGTCGCTACCGTAAATGTCTTGGCATTGGGAATGATACAAGCAGCATTGTTGAGTATTTACGTACGCGCAAAGTTCCTATGTTTATTAAGACAGAGGGTTTGTTGTGATGAATGGTCTCGTCCGACCTCTGTCAAACTTCATGGCCGCCTCGGGCCAACTCCAAGTGAAATTAAGCTGTGTTTTTATGTGAATAATGTAGCCGGTATGTCGCCATTTGCCTTATAGTTAGGCTGTCTGGTAAGGGCTCAGCTGTATCTTTTTAGAACCAAGTGGAGCTTGCGCTCCCTCTTGGTTCTCGAGTATGGCCTCGCCAATGTAGAAAATTTGATGATAAGACCTTACCTTCACGATGTCCACTTGATGTAACAACTGCAATTGAATAAGTAATCGTTATTATGTACGGTGAATGAGTCTCAGCAACAGCAATAACTTGTAAATATGCATAATCGCCTAAAATGTGGGAGGCGATTATTTTGTCCAACTAATTTCAAATATGGCGGCGAGATTGCGCAACGTGAATAGGTTGGAAACGGACTTGTTATGATGCTGAATAAAGGAGAGGAAAAGGCAACTAGGTCGGAAAGTTACTAGGTATAAATCTAGTATAAATTGACTCACGTGTGAAATGTGTTATCAGGCAGATGATGACAATAACGGTATGATAAAAACTTAGCAAATTCCGCGCGGTCGTTTACGACAACGTCATGCAAGAGACCGGTTGTTGTGATCGAATATCAAGTGTTCGCCCGGAGATTGGTTTAGAAAAAAACATACCAATTAAATTCAGTCGTTGGTGGCTTTAAATTCTTCTAAGTATGTATTTTTAACGTGACAAGTGATGATAAGTCAATCTACCGATAAAAGTAGGTTTTCCTATAAGACCAACAAGGGAGTACCCGATCGACTGTTGGTCTGTTGGGCTACTCAGCTAGGCTTAGCTGGGCTCAATCGGCAGGTGAAGTTGAACAGAGATTTGACGTGAAGTGGGGCGTGATTCGACCCGGTGCGGGTCGGGTAAACGCAGTGACCGCGCTGGTAGATTAACAACTACAACGCGTATGTTTGAGATGTGCGGCGCGGAAGTGGTGCTGCGTGTGCGTGTATTTGAACGTTCGTGCGTGTATGTGAGCGTTCGTGTGTGTTTCTGTGCTCTCGTGCGTGTTTGGGGTGATTGGCAGATGTCGCGCGCCACACCACAACATACAAAGCACAAATGAATCGAGTGCAAAGACCGAGGTGAATGAGCACAAGACAACGCGATGAATCTGTTCCCATTCGGAACCACCACAGACATAGGCTTCATAAACAGAGATGCGTCACACATCACAAGAACCTTACATACTCATGAGTTTCCTCAACGAAACGAACAAAACCTATCAATTAAATCCAGGTCATCAGCGTGTACACAATGACTCACCTGACCATAAGAGACAGTTTACTGTCTCACCTAACCACAAGTGGCAGTACACTGACTAACCAGACCATAAGTGGCAGTACACCGACTCATCTGACCATAAGTGGCAGTACACTGACTCACGTGACCATAAGTGGCAGTACACTGACTCACCAGACCATAAGCGGCAGTACAATGACTCATCTTATCATAAGTGGCAGTGCCTGACCACAAGTAGCAGTACACTGACTCTCTTGACCATAAGTGGCAGTACACCGACTCATCTGACCATAAGTGGCAGTAAACGGACTCATCTGACAATAAGTGGCAGTACACTGACTCACCAGACCATAAGCGGCAGTACAATGACTCATCTTATCATAAGTGGCAGTGCCTGACCATAAGTAGCAGTACACTGACTCTCTTGACCATAAGTGGCAGTACACTGACTCACCTGACCGAAAACGACGTTACGCTTACTCACCAGGCCATGCGAGACAACATACTGACTCACCTGACTATAAGCGATAGCATACTGACTTATCTGGTCATAAGTGACAGTACGCTGACTCACCTGACCGTAAGTGGCAGTACACTGACTCACCTGGCCGTAAGTGGCAGTACACTGACTCACTTGGCCGTAAGTGACAGTACGCTGACTCATCTGGCTGTAAGTAACAGTTCGCTGACTTACCTGGCTGTAAGTGACAGTACGCTGACCCACTTGGCCGTAAGTGACAGTACGTTGACTCACCTGGCCGTAAGTGACAGTACGCTGACATACCTGGCTGTAAGTGACAGTACGCTGACCCACTTGGCCGTACGTGACAGTACGTTGACTCACCTGGCCGTAAGTGGCAGTACGCTGGCTCACCTGGACACGAGGACACTGTCGTACTTGACCATGGGTGACAGCTCACCGATTAGGCAAAAAATATTTACCCTCATTCTCGAGTCCCAGTATTGAATAACAAACGTTGGTTGAGGTAAGTTAAATCAACAGTGGATAGCCTTATATTCCTGACCATGGCTCCTTCCCTACAGTGGGTAGCCTTATATTCCTGACCATGTCTCCTTCCCTACAGTGGCTAGCCTTATATTCCTGACCATGGCTCCTTCCCTACAGTGGCTAGCCTTATATTCCTGACCATGGCTCCTTACTATACAGTGGCTAGCCTTATATTCCTGACCATGGCTCCTTACCATGCAGTGGCTAGCCTTATATTTCTGACCATGTCTCCTTCCCTACAGTGGCTAACCTTATATTCCTGACCATGGCACCTTCCCTACAGTGGCTAACCTTATATTCCTGACCATGTCTCCTTCCCTACAGTGGGTAGCCTTATATTCCTGACCATGTCTCCTTCCCTACAGTGGCTAGCTTTATATTCCCGATCATGTCTCCTTCTCTACAGTGGTTAACCTTATATTCCTGACCATGTCTCCTTCCCTACAGTGGGTAGCCTTATATTCCTGACCATGTCTCCTTCCCTACAGTGGCTAACCTTATATTCCTGACCATGGCACCTTCCCTACAGTGGCTAACCTTATATTCCTGACCATGTGTCCCTTCCCTACAGTGGGTAGCCTTATATTCCTGACCATGTCTCCTTCCCTACAGTGGGTAGCCTTATATTCCTGACCATGTCTCCTTCCCTACAGTGGCTAGCCTTATATTCCTGACCATGTCTCCTTCCCTACAATGGGTAGCCTTATATTCCTGACCATGTCTCCTTCCCTACAGTGGCTAACCTTATATTCCTGACCATGGCACCTTCCCTACAGTGGCTAACCTTATATTCCTGACCATGTCTCCTTCCCTACAGTGGGTAGCCTTATATTCCTGACCATGTCTCCTTCCCTACAGTGGCTAGCCTTATATTCCTGACCATGTCTCCTTCCCTACAGTGGCTAGCCTTATATTCATGACCATGTCTCCTTCCCTACAGTGGCTAACCTTATATTCCTGACCATGTCTCCTTCCCTACAGTGGGTAGCCTTATATTCCTGACCATGGCTCCTTACCATACAGTGGCTAACCTTATATTCCTGACCATGGCACCTTCCCTACAGTGCGTGGGACGATGACTAACATGGGGTGGGGAGTATGGCTGACCTCCATATTTTCAAAATATCACATTTACACACGTATCAGTCAATCCCCAAGAAAGCTTGGTAAGAGTTCATAGAATTGAAAGAACAGAACGAAGGATGAGGATAGGATCAGATAAATAACATACCGATAAAACCGCAGCAACCCTCCCCCAGCTCATAACAATGTTCTACCCAATACCGAACAGGCCAGGCCTATACATGCTTTATTGGCAGCACTCGAAATTCGACTGTCAGTTTGCTACAGCCGTCACAACACGTCGTGGTTTCGCTGTAACATCTCAGTTGTTGCAGGTTTAGCAGAATAGGCGAAGAACATTTATTACTTTCATAGGTATGGCCCTCCATAGGTAAGGCCCTCCATAGGTAAGGCCCTCCAACATAGGTAAGGCACTCCATAGGTAAGGCCCTCCATAGGTAAGGTCCTCCAACATAGGTAAGGCCCTCCATTGGTAAGGCCCTCCAACATAGGTAAGGCCCTCCATAGGTAAGGCCCTCCATAGGTAAGGCCCTCCATAGGTAAGGCCCTCCAACACAGGTAAGGCCCTCCAACATAGGTAACGCCCTCCAACATAGGTTAGGCCCTCCAACATAGGTAAGGCCTTCCATAGGTAAGGCCCTCCAACATGGGTAAGGCCCTCCAACAAAACTTTTCGGAGCCAAGAAATGCACAGTTGAGCTGCGACCTCCTTCTACAGTCAAACCTCAGTTATCTTAAAAACAGGTTATCTACCAATAGTTCGCTTTTCTATATAAATATAAATAAAGACATAGGCCTCGGTACCTAGCGCGTAACATTACTCCGCGGTCACTTTAGCTGTCTATTGCTAGTAATCGATAATCAACCCATAGAATTTCGGGTCTTATTCTATAGATTAAGTTTTTTCAAATAATGAAAATGACCTAATATCATATATATATATCGCTCAGATCTTGGACCCTCTTTTTTAGCCTGAAATAGCGAGTTATTTGAACAAATAAGAAACAAAAACGGTCGTCTATTTTTACATCCGCCATCCGTAAAAGCGCGCTTTCACAACTGGCTTGCGTGAGTTGTTGACGCTACGGGAATAAAGTGAGAATACGTTCGGCGCTTCGGCCGGATATCAACCAGCCCACAACTTTATTGAATTACCTCATTATGCATTTCGACCAAAAATCTCAAACAAAATCAATACAATAGAATTAAATTGCATTTTCCATATCCGTAGAGCAATCCTACTGACAGGTTTATAACCCGCTCAATTACCTAATTGATGAAAACGAAACTAAACCCATTTTCCATTTTCGTCTTTAAGATTGTGAAATTCGTGATAGGGAAACGAAAAAGGGATGTACGCCCATTTTGCTGATGTGTTCGCCCAATACTAAATTGAAAACTCTTTAATTTGCGTTTGTCATTTTATATATATATATATATATATATATAGAGATATATCTATATATATATATATATATATATATATATATATATATATATATATATATATATATATATATATATATATATATATATATATATATATATATATATATATATATATATATATATATATATATATATATATATATATATATATATATATATATATAACTGGAATACGTATGTTTATTTCTGAATGTGGGGGTGCGGATTCCGTATCCCGCAAGTCCAAATATAAATTACAAACTGCTTTTTTGCCGTACGTCCCTTCCAGCTTGGTCCTTACGACGCTGATTATATCGTTGCCCGAATACTGATTGTCCTTACCATCTGGGTAGGGAGGTATTTATGCAGGTGTGGAGTCGTCCGCAAGAATGGGGGTTCAATTAGCAAGAGCTATAATTGAAGATCTAACGGGCTCATGTTAATGTTATGGGAATTGACGGGTTTGGAAATTTTACTTCAAAGGACTCGACTTGCTTCACCGGGAATATATAATTTGGAAACTGACCCGTTCGCAACATTTACTATGAAGGTTTGGTACTTGAGGGGCGGGGGATTATGATAGACGACGCTTATTACGGTTAATACATCCAATCTAACTGCGATGGACGGTCACACATAACACCGCCCAGTACGCGCTCACATAGCACACACCAAACCCTACTCACCGTTCTGTGCTGGGTCAGTTCTCCAAACCAATCGATCCTTTGAGCCTTCACGACCTGCTATACGGCATCCATCTCACGGCTAACGATAACACATTAGAGAGTAAACCCTGGCTGAGGAGTTCTTAGAACAGCACAAAAACACGGGTCTATTACTCTTCAGTCACGGATATCCTGGTTGCGAGAAATAAGCACTTTGTCAATCCCGAAGGACTTTCCAAACATACACAGGACACTGCTAAAGAGATTCCTACGACCGAGCCCTTTTAATCTGCGTTCAAAGTGTATATGTTCCAAGAAAAGGTATGGTTATCTGAAACACAAGCACCCCGCCTTTTATCTGTAGAGGGGAAAACGCTTAATAGGCCTCGGTGGGGTTACTCTTGCTAAAGCGGGTTAAATGGCAATGCGTGCAAATTAACATCCCTGACTGGTTCTAGCTTGTATCACAATTCTCGCTCATCAAGACAGGCTGCACTGCTGTTGATTGAGATGTATTTGGAGGGAGCTCTCAAAGAATAATATGGTCTTGGGCTCAACGTCGTGTCCCAATTAGTTGTCTGTCAGTTCCACGAACGTGGAGGACAATCTGCATGTATCAAATTATCACCAACGATATATGGACAATATCTAACAATAACGTGAGGGCTCCCGCATAGCAACCCAAGAGCACCCCCACCCCCATCCCCCGCATCGTGACCCCCACATCAAACCCGCAAAGCATAGTCTTCATGAACCTTGGGCATACCTGGCCTCCAGTTAAAGCCTGTTTAAAGAAGGCCCCAGAAGGTTGCGACCGTCATTCTTTCTTGCTATCTTCACAGAAGTTCACTTCATTTTATTTCCACTCGAGAGAAGTGTTGTAGCTCTTTCGAACTAAGTACGGGAGTATGCACTCCCTTAATAGAACCTGACGTTGGTCTTTTGGGCTAAAGTGTTGAGCTGCCCATAGATTGACTGGAATGAGAAGGAAAAACTAGAACCCAGCAAGTCATTGTGGCCAATGACATTGATGTTTATGTGTCAGGCTTGATATTGTTCGTGCGCACCAGCAAGACAGAATAAGTTATCGGACACAACGATCTAGAGGACTGAGGTTGTGCTACTTTGGTGAACACAGCAGTCCGTTCAGCGACACAGAACGTTCTGCAACATTCGCGCGAACATTATGATGCACACATTGAACGATTGGCGAACTTAAGCGTTTTCAAAATGGCGGCTGTGTGGCGTGTCTTGTACTAATTTACGAATGACGGAGTCGATTTCCTTCCACTGACAACAGCTGAATTAAGTGTAATTCCTTCAGCGAATATTTTTTAGGGTATAGAAGTGTCAGTGATAGATTCAGATCCAGTGGATCCCATTGATGTGGTCGTCCCGTGGGCATCGCTACAGCGTGCATTTGTTGACAAACAAGGAGATATTCTATATTTGGCGCCAGAAAGAATCACGCGATCACCACCGAAATCAATAAATTCCCATCCACCTGTTGGCTATCATAAGCCAGTAATATTTAATTATAGGTAGAAAACTCAATGTAAGTATTTAAAATAATTCTCACCAGAGTTATGTCCTACGAACAACTCAATGCTGACAAAACATCAGGCGCAATCCTCACATTTCTAAACGTCCGCAATGTTGAAGTCACGTGATAGTCTTACGGCGAGCCATCCCCAAACGCCTTTCGCGAGCGCTCGCGAACGTTTAGGGCGAGTAAAACGGAAACTATTACAGAACGATCGCGAACGTTTTGTGTAGCTGAACGCGCTGAAGGTCCTCCCTTTAATATATTACCGCCTCTCTTATCACCGATCTCTCGTCCCCTCTTATTTTCGTTCCCTGGTCCACTCTAATGACCGCACTCTCGTCCTCTCTTATTACCGTCCACTCTTATTGCCGTCCTCCCGTCCTCTCTTATTACCGTCCTCCCGTCCTCTCTTATTACCATCCTCTCTTATTACCGTCCTCCCGTCCTCTCTTATTATCGTACTCTCTTATTATCGTCCTCCCCTCCTCTCTTATTACCGTCCTCTCTTATTACCGTCCTCCCGTCGTCTCTTATTACCGTCCTCCCGTCCTCTCTTATTACCGTCCTCCCGTCCCCTCGTATGATCGTCTTACCGTCCTCTTTTATTGCCGTTCTCCCTTCCCCCTTTTATTGCCGTTCTCCCTTCCCCCTTTTATTACCATTCTTACTGCCCCATTTTATTACCATTCTCCCGTCCTCTTTTATTACCATTCTCCCGTCCTCTTTTATTACCGTTCTCCCTTTCCCTCTTGCAGTTCTCTTTGCACACGGTGCCTTAATATAATTAGTGAAATAAAAATCAAACATACTAAACTGAAAATGTGTCGAAATAGTTTGTCTTGTGCAATGCATGGTTAAATGGAATGGTGTAAGGGATACTAATAGGTTGAAATATGAAGCATGTATGGGCTTTTAGGCGTTTTGGGTGTCCGTGGATCATATACGCTTCGGAGGACGTAGCATGGAGGATGTTCCTTCCAGAGCTGGTTTCTCTTAAGGCTCATACGCGTATGACTGCTTCAGTGATCACTGATTCCCATTCGAAGACATCATAGCGATATCTCGTATCATGCCAAGCTTCCGGCGATTGGTCACCACTGGAACTGGCAAACAAGTGCTAGCTATCGCATGGTCATATTCGCTTAATCCCCCATTCCGCCTCAGCTGTCTGTGATGTTGGGTTCATCTTCAGATGTGGGAGATTTTTCCTTTTTCGACGCCAGTGATTTTGAGACGGATGTTAGTGTTCCTGGTGCGTTTGTTGCTCCCTTGGATCCGTCTACAGATACCAAATGGGAAGTAGAAGGTCCTGCTTGTACTGGTCGGTTCGGCACTTCCCTGACAACGGACAAATTTAAAGACACCGGTGCTAAGGACCAGAAGATCGGAATGTTTGGTGTATACAAAGACTGGCGGGATTGGAGGCAAACCCAGCCGGAAACTGCGAGGGACCCTAATGGATCTATTCCCGAATTTGGGCAAGCTTCGTTCCAGCAACTAGACCACTGGCTTGGCTGTTGGTTTAATTGTTTGGAATATGCTTCGATAATTTGTTGTGTGAGACTTTTAATATTGCCAACTCCGGCAATCAGTGCTCCACCGACTTCCCAGCAGCGTTAGTCTTCGTCTGGTGTTGGCAGGTGATAGAATTTCGCGCCTTAGATTCCGGGGAGATGGGATAATACCGTGACTTCTTGATGAATGACACGCGACCAGATTAACGGTTGGCAAACAAACGGCTCTTGAGAAAACCTTCGTTATAACACTTGCAAACTGTGCGTGATATTAAGACCCTCCGCAGTTTTGCCATGTTAGAGCAGTGGTGCTATGTGAGGGACTTTCTCAAATCTGGTTGCTGCCAGGTGATATTGCGACACGGTCGCAGTTATCGCACGGCTTACTGTGCGTTTAAAGCGATATGGGAAAAAGACCGAGCTTTTTCTCGAGCTCTGATTGGCTGAGGGTAGGGCGCCATTCGATAATATATATGTTACGTAACATCACCGCTGTTTCCGCTCTTAAAGCTAGGGCATGAAGTAAGGGGTTATGCCTCAGTTTGCCTACGTGACGAGGGATTGTCGTCACTATAACGCCATGGCACGCTGTCTGCAGATGTGGTACAGCAGAAACTCCTACTTCTTCACTTGTGCCTTTGTGGTTGTCACATCTCTCCTTCTCTGGAGCTATTCACGTAAGTTGATATTAACGTGTTTTGGCAACTAGCTCGTGAAGCCCGGCAACCAGACCTAACGACCATTGACTCCACTGTCTACTACAGACATAGAGGCCTATAGCAGGTCCAGTCAGCGCGCAGAACGCCGGTCGATTTTCGCTCCTACCCTGCTGTCCACACTCCAGTGGGTGTACCCAGCAGACAGTCGCAGAGAGTTTCACCTGATTCCATGTTGCGTTAAAGAGGCTGTTCAGCCCCATATCGGGCAATCAGGGATAATTTTGTTAATACATAACTACGTTTAACGCAGCCATAAATAATGTTTACCTGATCGAAAATCATGTTGATAAATTTTCAACATTATTGTTATACTGGAAATAACCATGATGTACCGTGGAAATCATGTTTATTTAGTTATGTTGTTCCATCGATAACGGTGCCTCCCTAAGAGCATGAACCACACGAATGTTAGCTGTAAATCATTATGCTCAATCGATGTGTATACTTCCGCTCATTAATGTTGTGGACATCATTGCGCACAAATTAGACCGACAAACAGGAAGGGTCATTTCCGACAAAATTAATGGCGACAGCCGAAGTAAGGATCTATTTTCTGGGACCGCAGTGTCGCGTAGCGACTGAAAGTCTGAAAACTTTTGGTTTCCAAGGTGCGGTTACCAAGCAGCTTGCTAGGCAATCTCGTTACAAATATGGGGCTGAACTGTCTCTTTCAGTGGTCAAGAGAAGCAGCTATCACCCAGCCCCTTTGTGTCTAATTGATGTCACCTTGATTATCTGAGGAAATTGTTACGACCATGGTGCTTGGCGAATCACCCCTGATTTCACTGCCACCCGGGGCTACGTTATGATACAAGTGGAAAATGTTTCCATCTTGGTCATCAGCGTTATAAAGTGACGTCACTACGCTGTTAGCTTACCTTCAAGCTGTTGCAAAGACTGGTATTTTAGGGCTGCAATGTGATGTCAGGTTATGGTGCCCTAGGACGACACCATTGTGTAGGCCTATGAGTGAGGAATGGCGAGCTTTATTCGTTCACAGCTGAGAACGTTTATCATATGTCTCTCAGTCGTTAATTAACCAAAACATTACTGAGTAAAGAAGCAGCGAATTTCTGATCAATAAACCGTTATGACTACTAACTAGTATGGTGATCATCTTAACGCTATGTCAATCAACCGTTATGATTTGTGGTCTTTGTGTGCCATGCCTTGCTGGAACAGATGCTCCGAAGAACAGGAACATTCAGGTAATTAGTGTAGATACATATTGAATCTCCAGTCAAACATCTCTGAGATCACCCTTGTATAAGTTGGTTCGGTGTGCCTCTGCCATATATTGGATGAATAATCGTAACCAGATTATATTTGATTGGAGTTAGTTTAACATTTACATGTTAACACTACATACCATCTGGATGTTGTAGTGACGTCATGTGTTGACGTCATTAGTGAGCTGATGAAGCAGGTTCTCTGGCAGAGCACCTCCCCTTGCTTATGTCGACTAATTCCCAATCTAACATATATGATTGGGGGAATCATTGGCTGAATTCATTGTTGTCGCTTCAGACAGTGGATGTCAGCCACCAGGAGGTTTACTCAACTGATAAAGAGCAGAGTAAAGAACGTTCGGATCCGTCTAAGAAAGTCCTTATCATAGGTTACATGCGAGGAGGCACGACCCTCATCGATGAGGTCCTCAATCATGACAAACGAGCTGTCGCCTGGTACGAGCCACTAGCGCCCTTCTACGGCCAACTATACGGCCTCGACAATAACCGCATGTATAACAGGATCGTGTTTGACGGTGAACAAGATGACAGGTGAGTAAAGACGAGCACACGTGACCACTAACTATAACGATATCACGGGGTCGTTATGACGTAAAGCGACACAGGTATCATAGCATTTAACTTAATTTTTGAATACACTTTATTTCGGTATGTCACAAATGCTTGTGTTGCTCCGATGCCTCTCGCAGTGAGTCTGTTCTAAAGTGACCTATGATGTGCTGTGACCTATGATGTGTTGTGATCTATGATGTGTTGTGACCTATGATGTGCTGTGACCTATGATGTGTTGTTACCTAGGGAGTTGAGTGAGTGGGAGACAGAGATGCTTGTAGCCTTCTTCAAGAGCATGTACTCGTGTGACCTTGACTCACTTACCACCTCTATCCTCGGCTGCAGTTTCACGCGTAACATCCTACGTTTCCAAGATTACTTCAAAAAATTCCGCTACATGAGCAAAATTCCTCTCTCTGATACGATTCTCTTTGAGAGTGAGTGCGTCGCGAAAAGCAACATGAGTACGCTCTGTGGCGAGCGCAACCAGACGGGCCCTGCAACAGTCATAACATCCATAGCCGCGCATTGCCACCAATTTCTCGAAGTCACTCGATCGGTGCCCGCCTCACAGGTGAGTGAATTGACGGCGGAACAGGTGAGGAGCATGATCTACGCGCGGACGGGGTACACAGTCTCGTGGAATCTGGCCAGCTCGCTCCTCACCCATCGCCAGTGCATGGACACAGTGGAGAGGAATGTACGGACGAGTATGAAGGTCACGAAACTGGACCAGGTCTGTCGACAAACCTCCATACGGTCGAGTAAAGTGCTACGTCTGAGGATGAAGTATGTAAGGAACATTGTGCAGGCCATGCCAGACCTTCATATTCTGCATTACATACGGAACCCACTGGCCATCGCCCAGTCACGCGTTTCTGCCACCAGCACGGCTCAATTCGACAACGCGCTATGGATCGCAATCAGTAAAGAACACTGTCGCGTGATATTGCGAGACAAGATGGCTGCCGATGCTCTCCGAAATGATTTCCCGAACCACATCCACTTCCTGCGGTACGAGGACCTCGTTTTGGAGCCGCAGACCACGCTCGACAAGCTCTACTCCATGCTGGGTGACCAGGCTCCAGAATACCTCAAGTCATGGCTCTACTCAACCATGCACGCAACAGGTGGCGATGACGGCGCGTTTAGTGTAAGGCGAGCTAACGGAACGGATTCTCTGGGCAAATGGAAATCTCTACCAGACGAAGTGAAACAACAAGTCCTCGACTCCGACGAGTGCAAAGAAGCGCTCAGTCTACTCGGTTACGGTCATTGAACTGTTGGGTGGTAGGCCATGAATGTTGTAAGTGAACTGTTGGGTGGTAGGCCATGAATGTTGTAAGTGAACTGTTGGGTGGTAGGCCATGAGTGTTGTAAGTGAACTGCAGAATGGAAGGCGGCAGACTAAGGTCACAATAGAGGACATTGAACCGGAGGATGAAAGTCTAAAAACCACGATTGTGGTAATATAAACTGTAGGATGGGCGGCTTAAAACCACGATTATGGTAAATAAACTGTACAATGGTTGGCTTAAGTCTACGAATATGGCCAATAAACTGCAGGAAGGATGGCTTAAGGCCACGGTTATTGTCAATAAACTTTAGAATGGATTGCTTAGGGCTACGACCGCGCCTCGAATTTTGCATTTGGTTTTCAGATGGACGTTATGACAAACAGTGCGTTGCACACAGGTGGCGTGTTATCATCATAACGCAGATATCGCGAACTCGCTGGGCAAAATTGCTATGCTGACTGTATTAAAACTCTTGCCTTGGTCGAACTAGATGCGCTTGTATGACATATATCTGAATTCTTGTCGGCAAGGCAATCCTACCAGACCTCCAAGTGGCCGCTATATCTGCCGTAGCTGCCACACAGACAGTCAATGCTAGTTACGTCTGGTACCAGGCTTCCATCGCCCCTGTATACATGATGCTAGAGTAACGACAGTTTGGCGGATATTCAGTAAGAAATTTTACCTGTAGATCACAGCTGTGCATTGCAGCCATGCATTGGTGCTGGCGATGCAGGTGTCCTATTCTTGTGACCTTGTTATCCAACCACTTAGCTTGTTAAATTTCGATAAAAAATTTGAATAAAATGTTTCTTAACAATCAATTTGATATTTTTAAGCGCGATTTCCAGACGCTGGTAGTTTGGGGCAATTCTAATGCTGCCTCTCTGCAACCACGACTTCCCGGAAGTCGATGCCGGTAGGAAGCGCCTACGTAGTGATGGCAGTTATTAGAAGAATTGAATAAGTGAAGTTCTTGAATAAAAAGCACTGCCGTCGGTCTTTAGGAATTTGCGTAAAAAACAAGGTCTGCATGGTTGCCCGTGTGGTAGGCTAGATTACGCCAGACTATACACGGGCATAGTCTGGCCTAGGCATAAATATACCCCGGGTTGCAACGTAGCTCAGGTTGGTGTATAGACCGGAGTATATTTAGGTCTATAGACCAGACCATGCTCCGCTTGTCCATCTTATACACCCTTGTGTGTTTCATGACTTCTTTGCATCATGATTTTGCAAATTGCATTTTCGACCAGATCACATAATAGATTTTGGTGAATACAGCGTTGTCGCATAATTTGAGTTGTTGTATTGTTCCATATCGAACGCATACGACTGGAGAAGGATTAACACCAATTTTGAAATACAATGCAATGGAGTCATATGCTGTGCGCTTTTCATTTTTTCTAAAGTTGCCTACAAAACGGGCCATGGCGACGCTTTTGTTGTGATGTTGAGTTGAATTCGGCAGTGAAGGCGGTCGTCGTACGCCCATACATGACGTAATTAGACTATGAAATAAGCTGCTAAGCGCGATTCACACTTCCCGAGAGGTTGCATATCCTGCCATCTTTAGACTTCACAGTTTGTCCGAGCGCACATTGTACCTTTAAAATGTTTCGCAGCTACCAGCGTCTAATAGATATATATATATATATATATATATATATATATATATATATAGATATATATATATATATATATAGAGAGATATATATAGATATATATAGATATATAGATAGATATATATGAGAGAAGAGCAGAGAGAGAGAGAGATATATAGAGAGAGAGAGAGATATATCTCTATATATAGAGGAGTATATATATATACAGATTATTAGAAATACTTATACATATATATATCCAGACATATATACATAGAGGGATATAGAGAGAGAGAGGGAGAGAGAGAGAGAGGGAGAGAGAGAGAGAGAGAGAGATCTAGGGAGAGAGAGAGAGAGAGAGAGAGAGAGAGAGATCTCTCTCTCTAGAGAGAGAGAGAGAGATATCTCTCTCTCTATATATAGAGATCTATCTCTCTCTCTCTATCTCTCTCTCTATATATATCTCTATCTATCTCTCTCTCTATATATCTCTCTCTCTATCTCTCTCTCTCTCTATATATATCTCTATATATATATCTATTATATATATATATATATTGTTTGGTACATTTCTCATGAACCTGTGCACAAGATTGTGGTTAGGAGAATTTGTTTGAAAATTTTATTTTTTTTTACTCGCTGTTCAAACACCAAAGTTATATATATCGTGATTGATTAAATGGTACATTATAGCGAGTAAGGTGAAATAATTGTGTCACGTGTGTTGGGGTATAATCTGGCCTAGCCCAGATTATATCCCGCGGTATGAAATGGGGTAGCCAAGAATATACTCCGGCTATAAAACAGCCTAGGTCACTTTAACCCCGGGTACAATGTGGGCGGGGGATACAGTAAGGGCCACTACACGCTAAGCAGACTGGGGTTATCGCCGATGCACACCAAGTTACCCGGGGTTTTAGTGTCATTGCACAGTAAGCAGTCTGGGGTAAGGGCCGATGCACACCAAGTTACCCGGGGCTTTGCATCCCGGGGTAAGTGCCGTGACATGATTTGCATCCCGGGGTAAGGGCCGTGACATGATTTGCATCCCGGGGTAAGGGCCGTGACATGCTCAGACAAATTTATTAATCTTTGGACGCTTTCTCTATCAGATGAGACATTCACATACAAACACAAACGAGGAGGGTGCCTGCGTAGTCTGCGTCCCAGACTCCAGGGGTTCCGATACGCTTCTCGCCCTACAGTCTACGACAAGACAATGTCTTAAACTGGCGCGTCCGAATATTCATTAGACACGTTCGTTAATCTACGTGACCAATCAACGCAAAGGTTGTGACCCGGATTGACCTTAATTGCGCGTGTCTGGCTCATGAAACTGGCTTGTGATACGCACCCTCGGTTTTATGTGACGTCATGTACATTGTTGTGGTCTGCGTCCAATGAGAACACATTGAATGTCTTCTGGAATTATGGGGCGACCCAAAAGTTCAAATTGGCACCACAACAAGCGCTTTAATCGCTTAGCTGCACGATAGTATGTTTTGCTTCTCTCGCGACTGTGTAATTAACGGTGCCACTCAGCGTGAAACAACAAATCGGGGTGTTGTAGAATGTGTGCCCGGCTCATAAAAATCACTCGTCCGGTTGGACAAGTTCTTCGGAAATTGTAGAACTGACCAATGAGAGACAACGACTCAAAAGTACCCGAGAGTGACCGAGAGACACGGCTTGTGATTGGAGCATCCCAAATCTGGGATGCTCGTCCAGTTCAAGACGCTATCGTCCCCTGGACCTGATGGCGAGACTATTGAATATCAGTAACATGTAAACAGCGCCCGCAGCCATCAGGCTAGGGGACCTTGACTAGTGCCTGCGCATCGCCTCCCAGTTTCCCGAGGCTTTAGTGTCATTGCACAGTAAGCAGTCTGGGGTAAGTGCCGATGCACACGAAGTTACACGGGGCTTTGCATCCCGGGGTAAGGGCCGTGACATGATTTGCATCTCGTGGTAAGGGCCGTGACATGATTTGCATCCCGTGGTAAGGGCCGTGACATGATTTGCATCCCGGGGTAAGGGCCGTGACATGATTGGCATCCCGGGGTAAGGGCCGTGACATGATTTGCATCCCGTGGTAAGGGCCGTGACATGATTTGCATCCCGTGGTAAGGGCCGTGACATGCTCAGACAAAGTTATTGATCTTTGGACGCTTTCTATCAGAAGAGACATTCACATACAAACACAAACGAGGAGGGCGACTAGGCATCGCCTCTCAGTCACCTAACGTATCGTGCTACGCCTCGCGTCCAATCAACGCCACCTGTAACCAGGTTTCTGCGGCTCACCTTTTTCCGCATTTCGCTGAGATGGCGCTGTGGTTTCCGTATTGATTGTAGGCTCGAGGAGAAAGAGTGCGGCGATGACAGCGCCTCGACCAGTGACGACCAGCCACTACCATACAGCATGTCTCCGCCCAGCCTACCACGCGCGTCGTTCACTCCATCTCAACTTTATTTAGAAGACGGCTCTACTGCGTCCGGCCACCAGACGTCAGTGAGTAGCCGCTTGTGATCTGCCATGGGTGAGTTCTCATGGTGCAGGCCTTTTCTCAATGACTTATTGGACGACATCATCTATAACGATAGCGCCGCCAATTACTCACACGCACTTCCTGTGGCGGACGAGATCGCGGAACCAATCACAAGAAGTCCCTCGGATTGGATGCACGTGATTCTGCCTATGATTTGCACACTGGGAGTTAGTGGCAATATTCTCAATTTGATAGTATTGACTAAAAAGAGGATAAATAATCCTTTCCGGAGATTGGAGAGAGCGTCAAGCGTGGGCTTGACGGCCCTGGCTTTCTCGGATCTTTTATTCAGCATTACCGTATTCCCTTACACGTTCCTTGAGGGCCATGCCAGTACGGTCGGGGTACGGAGCCTCTATGTACTTTACTATAGAGTCTATGGTATTTCATCGATCAATGTGTTTCTCATGGCGAGCACATGGCTCGTCGTCGAACTTGCTTTGGAGCGCTTCGTCGTCCTCTACTACCCGCTCCATGCAAAGTGCGTGCTCAGCATTAAAAGGACGAAGTTGGTGATCGCGCTCATCTTCACTACCTCGCTCATAGCCACGCTGCCTTACTTCTTTCACAAAAACATCATCGAATGTTACGGCAAGGATGGAAAATATTTCGAGATTCGCGACAAATGGCCCGAATTCTCGACGGAGAATCGAATTCTCAAGTTTTACCAGAGGTGGGTGTGGCCATTCATTGCCGTGTTCCTGCCTCTTACCGCTCTCCTCTTCTGTAACGTGCGCTTAGTGCAGGGACTTAAACGGGTACCAATCAACCGGCGGCAGCTAAGTCAGCAGGGCCGTAAGATGAAGGTGAGTAGTAACAGGATCACACTCACATTAATCATCATCGTCTTTTGCGCTATAGTCCTCGTGTCGCCAGCAGAAATACTCAAACTCATTAACCCCTACCAGCAATGGGGACGCGTCGGTCTCATCGCCGCGTCCATCGCCAACATGCTGCAGAGCGTCAACTTCGCTTTCAATTTCGTGCTCTACTGCACTTTAGATGCTCACTTCAGGAGGATTTGTAAGAATATGTTTCAAGGCCATTGTTCATCGAGAAACACGGGATCGGACAATATCCTGAACTCGGCGCCTCAGGGGAAAAATGCCGCCGTTAACCTGCAGCCCTTGAGGCATCTGGACTGCATAAGCGACAGGAAACTGCTGAATGACAGGTTGTACAGCTAAGCCGGGCACAAATAACGCGCAGTAAGGGCAGCTGAGAGTTGACGACACCTGTAACACGGAACCTGAGCGCGGACTGCATATGTCACGCATTCACAGTGTATGGAAGCCGGGGAATGTCTCAATGCTCATTAGCTTGGGTAAATATTGAGCAGGGAACGTCTCAAAAATTGATAAGACTGAATGGGACAATAAATGTATAAAACACAGAGGAATGACATCTACTTAACACGCCTTATATATTTTGATCGTAATGTTTGTTATTTGTGATATGTACAAAGTGTGTATTGGAGATTGGTACCGTTTGCTCAATCATATTCTGTATCGTCACGTATGGGTGTCGTATCGAAGCGATAAAGGTGCAGTCACAGACATTTGCATTGTCTTACATACATTCCGGAAGTGTTTGCCCCGAATGTGATTACGTGAGCTACTGTTACATTATCACAACAGTCTACAAGTGTTTCAAAACGGGTAAGGTTCATCTGTCACCACAGAAGCAGCTGCTTCATTCGTGTGTGTATCTGTTTAGAGCCGTGTTATATCGTCGACCGTCCGTTCTCTTCACACCGCCCCATTGACACGGAGAAGACGTCGGACTAACGGCCGCGGCCTCAGCAGCTTCATAGACGGACAGATTCAGTGGTCATTATTTTCTATGGTATAAATCTTATGGTCCGTGTATGTGTAACCGGATGCCGATATTGTTGCTGTCTTTACATGTTGTCGTGGATAAAGTTATCATTGTCACACATTGAACGGCCAGCCCCAAGAGCCGATGATAAAGGAGATTATGTGGAATAAATAGAAACACATGCTCAAACAGTTGCCTTTTCTTGTACAGGGGCGTAGCTTCCTATAGGCCGTGTAGGCTGTGGCCTACACATTTCCCCAGAAAGTCGAAAAAATAAAAATGCCAAAAATGCAATAAAATTCGAAGGGGGTAGGTGTAATGGAACACCAGAAACAATATTTGCCAAGAACAGACAGTGATTGATTTGTCCGAATCTACGCGTATGGAATGGTTTATAGTCTTTATACCCCAAGGAAGAGTGCGAACGACTGGAGCCCGCATATTGTAAAGTTCGGGCCGGCCGCGTATTGTAAAGTTCCGTCTTTTAAACATTTGACTTGAAACGCATTCAGATGCAGAAAGTCGATGTCGCTAGTTTTTCCTCTTGTCGTTTATTTGCAATAATCACGGATATTTTATGAATTTCAAAAACATTTATAAGGCATACAAAATACTCGGGGTTAAAGCATGTTGTTTAACATACCGTCATAGCATATATTTAATTCAACAATATAATTATGCTAATACAGAAAACAAACCTCAAGTAGAAAATAGCCAGCAAATAGTGTATTAATTAACAATATAAAATCAAAGTTCAGTTGCTGTCAAATTTATTCCAGTCATGAGACTTAAATCTAAGTCAAATGTCATGATATATATGGTCTATGAAACATTTTTATTTGTACCAAAATATACGCCAAAACGCACCTCGGACATTCTAGGTCAAACATTTTTCTGTGGGACCATTCCCCCAGACCCCCCTAGTATTCGGCCTACACATTGATTCCATCCAAGCTACGCCCCTGGCTGTTGTTAAATATTTGGCTTTGATTAACAGATTAATCGAATTAAGTGGTACAACAATTAAAGATCAAAACTAACGTTTTTGACATATCCGATTTTTATGTTTCAAAACGTAGGAAAATATCTTTTAATCTGACCACGGTAGATAATTTTACATTCTCTCAAGTATTGTGGACATAAATCCGCTGAGAATGTGGTGCTCGGGTTTAATTCCGATTGAATTCCCTGAGTCCATTTTGCACCAGTTGGTCGCTAGGAGGCAGGTCGCGTGACGTCACGTTTGCGGCTCGTCCCAAAACAAATTCGAAGGTGGTATTTCGGAAGCTGAGAAAAATTATACGATCCGCGATTTTTTCCCTGCAACTTTCCTTTCTACTGATTGGTATCTATTAACATGTCGTCATCAGATGAAGATAATGAAGCCTCATTATGTGAAATGAGGACTTATGATGTCCATTGGTATTTATTTGAACCCACACGATTGCGAATAGCAACCGAGTCAGATAATGATGTTGAGAGCTCAGAAACGGATTCCGACTCGGAAAATGAATGCAGTAAAGACGCTTTGACTTTCAGGCCAGTGGAAGTGTGGTGGGTAGAAATTTTTCGTCTCTATTAGTCTAAATATCGAAATGGATTAGTATAGGTAGAAATAACAATTCCGTGTAATGGGGTCTATCTGGCCCACACACCCAAGTCAATAAATTCACCCAGCGCTTTCCCCGAGCGATAGTGACATGTATGATCACATAATTGACTTGGGTGCCTGTGAACTGGCCCCTTTCAGAATTTAGACGTCCTGTTAATATATCTCTCATCAGTGTTTATTTAAAAGACTAAGTCTACTCTTTTGCTCACAAATAAAGTCAGACCCCGTCAAAGTCAGAAGAATTTGTGAATCATGGACAAACATGGACTGCTGGGTCAGCTTTTGTTATGTGAATGATCTAACATGGAATTAAAAATGGCTAAAGCTTGATTTGGGCAACCTTTCAGGTGTAGCCGTAACAACTGCGATCAGATGACCACATTGCGGGAATGTGTTTGTTGTCAAAATTACCCGAAGACTCTGGCAACAATAGAAGAGTGGCCATGAATGACCGAACATCCAGGGTTCAAGTCAAACTGTTTCGACCGTAATGTCCTGCTTGCATCCAAATTCGAGTACATACAGATAGATGGACATATAGGGGATGAAGTTAACACAATTGAGTTAGTTATGCCTTTATTGAAGCAAATATAAGACACACAGCCACTTCTGGACATAGACAATGTGTATTCCAAGTGTCCATGGTGTGCAATACATTTGGTAATCACGTTCAGTGCTACATTACAACAAACAACAAAACCAGCAATACATTTATATCTGGAGTACATAGTTGACCAAAAAAAAAGAGTTAAAAAAAACATTATTTTCATATTTCCCTAAGAAATAATCAATTCTTTTTTGCTCCAGGTTATTCAGATATTTGGCCTATCGCTGTTTCATCTACTGGGTGTGGCACAGATTAGGTAGACATAACAGAAAAGTATTGCCATCATGTGTCTTAAACAAAATAAGATCTACATTCCTAGATCCAGAGGGCCTTTACAGAGGATACCTAGAAAGTAGCTGAGTAGATTTTCTTTGCATGATTGAAGCGGCATCGGTGTGCTCCCACAAGAATGTCCTTTGCTGGCTTTTCAAATTGAGCAGCAATAGGGGTGGATCACTCCTTTCCGCCGAAAGAACTTTCGCCAGTCTGTAACTGGGATATTTCTCACGAAGCAAAAACACTTCAGTAATGAGGTTGTCAACATAATCTGAAACATAACCAGTTAATAAAAGATTAGTAATAAATAGTCTTTGAATCATTAAATGGAATGTTTGGTCTTTTGTGCCAGTATAATTACCCTATGGGCACTGCGGAGACTCATAATAAATTTATCTTAATAAATGCCAGCATTACATTATTGTTTAACTCATATTTACATATATTGAACAACAAATCCTGTGATATATACCAACCAAAAGTGATGGTAACTTTGACAGGCTTCGCCACTGGATCCCCCTGTCTGGACTTTGGAAAGGACACTCCCCATTGTGCCTGGCCTTGTTGAGTGACTGCCCGAGCTCTATTGGAGTTTTCATTAAAATGCAAAACTGCAAGGAGTAATCTGGAAGTAAAGCACCAACAGTAGCAGATATAGCCTGGTGGTCTGGTATGCCCTATGTGAGCTCACAATACACCAGAATCTCATAACTTTATAAGCACCAACATAAACCCATGTTTTAGATCAGGTATTTGCAATATATACCACACTACAGTCACAGCAAAGCTCAATTAAATTACCTTGCTTCCATAGTGGCAAAGGGAAAGTGTACACTCTTGGGTGCGAAGAAGATCACCACCACCTTGTGGAAAGATTCTAAGCTGGAAGTCTGCTCAGACGGAGATAATCTGCCAATGTCTTTCAGAAGGTGTTTGCTGTTCACGACCAGGGCCATCCTCCAGCTCAATGCCTCTATAAAACCAAAGTTGTAGGTGCTGCCTTATTATGCTTATGAGAGAGCACTGATTTTTATAAGTATGCAATACAATTCCACTGTTTACAGGAGTATTTTCAAAGTAAACTATCACTTACATTTCCTGGTGCACTGCATGTTCATCCATATCATCCTCGTCACTTTCCATGTCGAATATAGACATCCAGGTGACTCAATATATACCTACAAGCAAACATGTTTGAACTCCAAACGATTTGTGGGAGCCCTCTACCGGTTCAGTTGAGCTGGCCTCTATCTCGGGCACACCTGTCATCTCGTTTTCACTTTCACTGGAGGCATCAAGCATCTCAGCTCCAGTTAACATTTCATGCAGCACCTATAAACAGAGGCATCATGTGTTTCAGTGTCGACCAGTTGTACACCAATGATATTTCCCAAAATAGGGATCAAAATCACCTATATCAATATACTTCTATATACAGACTGTCTAATTTGTCCTATGACATCAGTAGTACTCCTCGTGTAAATGGACCAATTAAACACAGTGTGTAGTGTATCCAAATCCCTAAACAATAAACAGGCAAGCATTTTGAGATCACATTGAAACACCAGTTATTGAGCCATGCTCATGGGGCCTTTCTTCATCAGTGATGCCTTAGCCTTAACACGGCCATGTCATTTGGGTCGTATGATTATTCATATAAGAAATAAATTTTGCTGTCAATCAAACACAAAGGCACAACCATGACTGGGAATAAAAATTGAATGGTCCTAGCTATCTTACCTGTTGACGTCGTCTTTTCTCAAAGGCACCTCGACGTTTTACTCGATCCTGGTTCACACCCATGTAATTAAAAATCGTTGGCAAGGCACCTTGGCGAGCCTAGTTTGTTTAGAAAAGCCCAGACTTCTGAGCAGCTCTGGGTCCGTTTCATAGGCGTCCCTCTCAAAGTGGTCCGAGCAAATGACAGGAGTTGTTTTGGTCGGCTTCCAATCCTTCCTCTTCACCTTTGCAATCCAATTCTTGTGCATTTTTCGGTCTTCGGGAACCGAAAGAAACTCTTACCTGACCTCTCGGCGTTTCTACACTTAACCGACACAACAATAAGGCATAATCCAAACTGTGAGTGTAACAAACCGTGAAGACTTTTTCATAAACCATCAACGAGCCGCGACAACAATGGCGAAGCTTGTTGACATTCGTGATCAGCGAGCACAGAGCAGCGAACGTGACGTCACGGGCCAAATAATTCCGAACGTTGCCGAGCGGGATGTTCAACGAGTGGAAGACGAAAACAAACACTTTAAAATCATTTTTTAAAGGAATAGGGTGCTCCAAAGTAACCGCTATTGATATGAATACCATTATTGAAGTTTATTCTTTCGAATTTCGCTTTTAAAAAAAATTGTGTTTATGATCTTTAAAATAGGTGGTGAATGGCTGACGAATGATACAGGTAACATTTTAACGATCAATACGATTCAGAAATGAAGCTTAGATAACAATCTATAAATTGTTGCACGCATCATGGAGACGTATCAATCTGGTGTTTCCATTCTGTCATTGTCTAGGATGCAATACTGGGAATGACGTGACGGGGATATCGGTATGTTGGGCAATGTTGTCTACAGGTTGGCCCCTAGGTGACGCTGTCTCTCTTGTGCCTGTCAGTGTCAATACCTACGTTGAAGCAGGAGCCCCTGACTTCAAGAGCGCCACAGGAAGATGCTATCACCCCCGTGATTTATACCTACATCGCTTGACAAAGTATTCCGTATTCGGTCGGTGACAAAGTGAGTAATGCATGGGTTACAATCGCCGGCACTTGTTAAAGCAGGACTGCGCTTGAGCTTTGCCCCTTTGTTGTCTCAGCCAGTTCCCTTTGACATCACTTCCCTGTTCACAGGCTAAGAACACAGTTCGTTAGTTATACAACATGATATATCCAATCGCAAAAATAATAAATATCTGCTTAGATGGCCGAAATTATGCATTTTGAAGATTTCCGTATGAAATCCTACGTAATCAGTGCATGGTTGCATGTAGTGCCTCATGGTTGCCTGTAGTGCCCCAATGGTTGCCTGTAATACCTCATGGTTGTCTATAGTGCTTCATGGTTGCCTGTAGTGCCTCATGGTTGCATGTAGTGCCTCATGGTTGCCGGTAGTGCCTCATGGTTGCCGGTAGTGCCTGTTATTAATGTTAGACACACAGCATGCGCGATGATGTCACGAGAGAGGTTCCCATCAAATCGAGGTCAAGTGGAATATCAAAGCATGAGACATGCTGCATGACTAGCGCTGCTGGGGTTTAATTCCTAATTAAAGACCGCCTGGTGGATCGCGCTTGTCTTTGTGCGCCATGTTGCAACACAAGTAATCTAATTACTTATAAAGCCGCGTGACATCTTTGCCACGGGCTGAGTTTCCAAGCGGAGTACTTATGGGTTGCGAGACTAGCATTCTGGTGCGGATGTCAAGGTACCTTACTGTTGTTGAATACTTATGGGCGGCGAGACTAGCACTCTGGTGCAGATGTCAAGGTGCCTTACTGTTGTTGAATACTTATGGGCTGCGAGACTAGCACTCTGGTGCAGATGTCAAGGTGCCTTACTGTTGTTGAATACTTTTGGGCAGCGAGACTAGGACTCTGGTGCGGATGTCAAGGTGTCTTACTGTTGTTGATCTGGGCGTTGCATCCAGTAGCCCAGTCGCGAGGAGGTGGATGGATTGTACATGTGAGGCTGCCATATCGTTATACAGGTAGACAGACAAGTATTTGTCTGCTAGGACAATAACAAGCATTCATCGCATGTCCGACGAGGCTGTGTGGTTTGGTAACTACTTACCAACGCTACGCACGTGGAAAATTTAACCCCGAAGCATAAACGTATCCGCGTATTGTTTTTCATTGAATAACCAATTGCGTTTATTTCAAATAACCAGATTGCCAGGTAGACACGTGGTCTAGGCTGGTGATTGCAAGGTAGACACGTGGTCTAGGCTGGTGTTTGCAAGGTAGACACGTGGTCTAGGCTGGTGATTGCCAGGTAGACACGTGGTCTAGTCTGGTGATTGCCAGGTAGACACGTGGTCTAGGCTGGTGATTGCCAGGTAGACACGTGGTCTAGGCTGGTGATTGTCAGGTAGACACGTGGTCTAGGCTGGTGATTGCCAGGTAGACACCTGGTCTAGGCTGGTGATTGCCAGGTAGACACCTGGTCTAGGCTGGTGATTGCCAGGTAGACACCTGGTCTAGGTTGGATGATTGCGCCCCTTTCATGAGTATCCAGTTACGACGCACTGCGATACTCCATGTTCAAACCGACAATTGAATGGTTACCAATTAAACTGTTGATGAGGATGCGTGTCAGCATTTTTTTTTATCCTCATGGCTGTGTGCATGTAACCCACGCGCAGACAGCAAGGAATACACGCAGGTGCGTGGAACCACCTTGTCAATAGTGAAGCAGTCGCCGCTTACAACGCGTAGCTACAGACAGTGGTTAAGCATGTGCATTATGTAACCTACAAAGTGTGCTCGTCATCAGCTGTTAATACTGGCTGTATCGCATTAAGATGCCAGGTGACCCTCATTAGCTGATGGGCTTGGTGCCTTTGTGAGTGTACACCGACACGAAATGTACCCAGAACATGGATAGTTCTATTTCGCTCTATAAGTAAACAGCTCCTTCACGAGCCAGTCATGTTTCAAGATCATAACTCATCCAAAAACCTCCGATTGGACAATGGCGAGATATGCTGTCTGATTGGACAATGTCGTGGCGAGATATGACGTCTGATTGCAGTCTCTCTGGCACCTACACTGCATGAGATAAAGAAAACTGCTGAATGGCAGACTGTGCAGCTGAGTCAGTCAGGCATCTTGCCAGGTATGCGCAGCTGAGCGTTGACGGCATTGACGTGGTTTTTTTATAGACTAAGCAGGTACAGCATGTTGCAAGGACTGTGTGTATCATGAGTTCACAATTTGATAGAGAGTGGTGAATGTCTCAAACATAGTCAGCTACATGTGTAGGTGACGTCAGCTACCGTTGGTTACATATTGAACAGGGAACGTCTCCAAAACTGATATAACTGAGTCAGAAATTGTTTGTGCATAACACAGGGGAAGACATCAACTAAACACGTATTATAATATTTGATTACAATCTCCATGCTTGTTTTTGTGATATGTAAATAGTGTGCATTGGAGCTTGTTGCCGGTTGTGCCATCACATAATGTATCGTCACGTCTTTCTGTGTTGCTTGTCTGCATGCCAATGACATGATGTGCTTCAAGATTAGAACGACAGTCTGACATGCTTCATAAGGGGTAACGCTCCTCTGTCAGTGAAGGAGCTTCTGCTTGGATTGATCATACGTTGTGTACATGCGTACTAATCATAAGGTCTGTGTGTCGTCTACTACTACTACTACTACTACTACTACTACTACTACTACTACTACTACTACTACTACTACTCTACTACTACTACTACTACTACTACTCTACTACTACTACTACTACTGCTTCTACTACGAAGACGACGACGACGGACTTAAAACACTTGTAATTGGCAAAAAGTCGGGTCTGTGAATCTCTGCTTTTTAGCAGTGTAAGATGTACAGGGCGTGCATTCGGAAGGGCATTGCGATTCCAATCGTTCGCCGTTAATGAGGGGCTGGTACAAACATTGAGCCACAGTTGTGTACAAAGTGCGACGTGGATCGGATTAAACATAAACTTACCTGCGCTCAAATACGCAGCAAGTGGATATTCTCTAGAGTAATAGGTCTAGTCGAACATTTAGCGACAAAGGCTCGTGATTAAGGTCGATGTCGCTGTGGTGGTTAATTCTACATGAAAGACGCCCAATATGTATGACAATCAGGGGGACGTGAGAGAGACAACTATCTTACAGGTCCTGCCAAATGGCGTATACCTATTGAGGATAGGGTTCTGTGTGAGAGGGCTAAAAGCGATTGGAGGACACGGTCGACCCGGTGTGACAAAGAAGCGCCATCATGTTGTTGAGACCACCTGCTCCACCAAACCAGGACTACTGGTAGGCATCGTTCATCGATCCTACCCTGTCACCGAAGTGGTGTAGGACCTGTATCCCATTCGTAAGCCACACCCCGCACATCTGGCCACCCGAACTGGCTTTGACTACAGGGCAAAGGAAACGCACTCAGAGGCATGAAGAAGCGCATCCGCTTCCTGTCCGACAAAGTCCAATAATGGGGGATGCGAGATGCCCTGCCTAGCGGCGTGGGCTGGGATCGGTTTGTGGAGCAGCGAACTCTAGAGGACCTCATTGTCACCAGCTGCCAGAAGGTCCGCTTCAGGGCATTGGATATAGCGCAGTAACACAAGCAGAGCCATTGATATGATCCGGTGCTGTTGCTGTACCATCCCAACGTCAGCCGCAAGCAAAACGTTGAGATCCAGATACGGGGTACAGACCACGCACAAGGGCTTGTCGTCAATGACATTGGCAATGTCGCTAACTTGTTCGGCATCAAAACAGATAGCTGGCGACTTGGCTACATTTAACAGTCCACAGCTCACAGGGCCTCACCATTTAAGACTCTCAACAGATCTGGCTCATCGACGAATTGTAATGGTCCAACCTTGCATACTTCGAGGTATCCAGATTAGGTTATATGCACCAGTTTGAGCAGGTAACCTGAAAGGGGGTTCCGAGTTCAGGAAGCCAACCGAGCAGCGGCTCCGCAAGGCAATTCAGGTCGACTACATCCTGTAGCTAAGAGACAAACAGCAGACCCGACAAACAATATCTCAATATGCCAGCACTTCCTGAGTAGTGAGGTTAGAGCGCTGACTTTGATACAGATCACTTTGAAGCTCCTTCTGGAATACGTTACAATAGATTGCAAGACTACACTATAACCCCAAGTGCTATTGGAAAGGCCATGCAGCCACCAGCAACCATGCAGCAGCCGCTAAGGTTTCTGATGAAGTTGCCCATGGTTGCCTATTTCACGGTTATAGGATTTCGCTAAAACAATTCATAGCGTTATCAATAAACACAAACCGGTCCTGTAACCGTCGCATCTGATCAATTAAGGCCAAAATAGAAGAAATACGATATTTGGCAGTATTATCTGATTTCAGGACGATGTATCATCGATGAGAATTCATACTACTACTGAAATACTACTTTTTGTACAAGCTTCACTTTATGCATAGATCATGTATCACAGGTGATATATGATGTAAATATCATCTGGGCATTCTTATTATGCCCAAAATATCACTCACAATATAAGAAATACGATATTTGGCCGTATTATCTGATATCGTGACTATGTATCATAGATGAGAATTGATACATACAAAATGAGCTGCACCTGAGCAGTAATCTGTGGCGAAGATGAGCCACCTGAGGTCAGTGTGTTGAAAAATGTATAAGTCCCCTGCTATGACGACTTCTCACCATAAATCACCTGCATCCCACCTCCACTGGTGAGTGGGCTATCTCTTTTCCCTCGAAGTCCCAGAGACCTATCCCTCCACTAGACGGGGAGGCGGTTCTGAAGCTATATCTGAGGAGTGGAAGTAGCACAGAGGTCCCGGGGAACGTCTACACAATACACACCTATAGCCCTGCTACTAAGAGAACTATCCATGAGTCAACTCTGCGCTAAATAAGTAATGGTGCCGTCTTGTGAGTACGGTGACTCACAACGTTTGGCGTTGTCCTGTGGGGACATAACCGCGTATCATTCATAGCAGGTAGCTAAAGACGTTGCCATGTATATGCCACACATGTGAAGCATTTTCTAGTTAGGAATTGAGAGTCAGTGTTTGACTGTCAGCTTAAAGCTACCACTGTAAGCCTCACATGGCCTTTATCCCCACTTCGCACTCTGATGCATAAGCACACTTTGCATTATAATATAAATGAATATAAGACAGTTAAACTACTAGGCACTGTATGAATTCCCAGAGCTAACTGTCAATGAGCTTGAAAGTCGTGTACATATTCAATAAACAGCCTTGATATATTCACATGGCATGGAACATTAACATTACCATGAAAGGATAATGACGCGATATTGATTACTTTGGTGCATCGGCGTTGAGTCATTTATAAGATGACACAACAACTCTGGTCCCAGCTGCTCTGCTGTAGATGAACGGAATTGAGATTGGACAATTAGGCAATGAGATATCAAGCGGTAGGCCATCTAATTGGTGTAGGCATGTCGCAGATTTATAGTGAGTTATTGTGTTTAAATACATGCTAACATTGAATATCATCTATATATTGGTCCCATTTGTCTCCAAGACATGAACCGTGAAACAATGGTCAAAGGGAAACAGAATATCGTTTTCAATTTCCGCTTATATCATTAACCAAACACAACAAAGATATTTCGTTTATTTTCATAGTATTTCCTTGTATCCGCGTATTCCGACACCGCTGACTTAAGGCACTTCAGTAGCTGCTGTAATGCGCCCACTTTACTTGCAATAATTCTTAACATCTTTCATGCTATGGTCTAACAGCTAACAGTGTGTCACACCATAGAGATAGGAAACACAACCTGTCCAATGGATTGTTGCAATGCATGCTGGGGATATAGGTGATAGTACAAACCCAGCTGCTCGTTGTGGTTCAATATAGACAAAACAATTCACACCCTTGGGTAAATATACATATATACAGGGGCGATTCTATTACACATTGATCAAGCTGAATGCTGAATGGATCCGATAGATGATATGCGTGCCTAAGATGATATGCGTGCCTGATATAACGTATACGTTGCCATTGTCACCTCACATTCATCATATTCGATGTCAAAGGGATCGTAATTGAAAACTAGATTGGCACAAGCGCCAACGGCACGGATTTCGCTGAGCCCAAGCATCCTATTAGCATACCCTGTGGTAATGGTGACAGACTGCAGTAGATTTGCGCTTCTCTTCCATTAAACCAAATTGGGTTAGCCTTTCATCTAATTGCCTATATAACTTGATGCTCTGTCATATAAATTTTCAGTTTTGTGCCAAAATCTGCCCGTATGGCAGCAATCTAACAGTTCAACACTAAAAGAAGCAAGCAACTCACGCTAATCAAGTCTTATAACTTCAAAACACAAACTTGACTAATCTTAGCGACTTAATCAAAGATAACCTAATCAAACTGCCACCTTTTATCATCGCAGTCGATATGAAGTGAGCACGTTGTAACCAGTTTTACAATAGCCTACGGGTTTTTGTATAAGCGAAAAGCTTTGCTGATAGATTAAGGAGCTGACATTACAGTTTAATGGCGAAATTATTTTCACTTGATGAAAAATACCCCATAGAAAATTCAAAGACAAAAAGTGAAAAATATAATCAAATGACTAATACATTTTATCTATATTTCAGAATGACGTTGCGTCGTGTACGCATCTTATATCAAGCGGAAGTAGAATTGTCTAATAGAATATGCATATGTGGTCTGTTCAACCCTGCCTCGACGGCTATGTCAATAATTGGCTAAATACGTAGATGCATTAGATAACAGTGACATATATCTGTATTATCACCTTAATACCCAAGATGAATCAATTTGTTGCCCTGCACTATCATCGATAATACACTCTTAGTACGGCAACATACTTGCTGCACATGTAGACTAGGTGACAAACACGAGCAATGTTTCCCTGGGTAAGTTGTACGCTTTAACATACATCGGATATTTCGCTTTCTGGTAATTACTTTTGCAATCTAATGTCATTATTCATCACGTAAGAAGATGTTTTGCTATGAGCAAGAGCGATATTTTTATTCTTTTGTTGCAATAACTTATATCAAATATGGCACGTCTGACATTTGTACAGAACCAGTCGGAGCACTTATTAGTGGGAAAACGACATGACGCCAGGGCTAATTAACAATGGACCAACATTCGGACTTGTTTAGTTGAGCACGATTATTGTCATTCTCCCTAGATTTCATTCGTATATAGAAGTTCTTCACACCGCAGGTAATGCCATAATTAAGAAGACCCGATTTTTAAATTTTTTGACGCAGAATCGCAATAAAGCGAGTGAATGGCAGTTATATGCCGGTTCAGATATACTGCTATAAATGCAGACAAAGATAGCACTTATATTTGATATACTAAAAAATAATACTTCTTCATGCACGGTGAGCATTTATGAATAAGCTACGGTCTAGCCATGCTAATATACAGGGCTTAAAGGCTGGCTGCGGTGTGTCTAGGTATGAGCTATGGTTGTACACGCATTAAGCGATAAGCAGGTGGGGACCCTAGACACAGCATGGTCGTATATGAACTAGTAGGTCACATATACATGTTAATCGCATCTAACATTTGACTAAGGTATTTCATCATGGTGCATAACGTGCCCCCGGTGCTTCGTAAAGCATAAACTGTAAGCATTAAGTATATATTGGCAAATGTATCCACATTAATCGCAGCATTAATGTTTTAATTATAATTTGACCATCGCAAATGAGTCTAATGAGCCGAAGATATTCAATTGCAAAACAATGTGAAAATGTACCATCTTTTAATGTCGACGAACCATTTAAAGCTTACTGAAAACACACATTGATCTTGCATGGTTTTATTATATTTTCATATTGATTATGACCCACCCTAACGGCTGCACAGGTAATAAAAACATAAAATGCAGCTTTTCAATCATCGAAACAGACGATTGATCTCCTTATGATGCGTTATTCCCTAAGACTCATTACGTTATGCGTATAGTCGGTTTAAGGTGAGCGGATGTGGCCATCCTTGGATTTAAGTGCAATATTTTTACCTAATTTCTACCTACTGCTTGCGATCTATGACTTGCAGCTACCACGATATGTATCGCAGTATGTTAACTGTCTTAAGCCAATGAGTGATGTATTGTAATCGTATTTGCAACGCCATCCTGGTCGGTCGTTTTCGTAAGCTTTCAGTATTCCTGCAGTCTTTACAACTCTGAATTCGATTAACATGACAGCGATGGCATGAATGGTCACAGTGGTCAGTGTCATTTACGTTAGCTCTTAATTCAGGTGGGACGTTAACTACGTTACAAGCTAATCACCTACTGGTTCTTGTGCCACAAGCTCTACCCAACCATTTACTTAGCGATAATCATTATCAGATATTAGCACTGACATCCTATTCAATACATTGAAATTAACGATGATGGCTATATCAACTGTAATAAACACATACTCATCATATCCGGATTGAGGAAATGGAATTCACTGACAACGCAGGTCGCTTGTATAGGCAACAACGTGCGCTCATAGTTTACGACCTATATTATACCTAAATCCATGTACACCTATCGTGGCAGCATATATTGTGACGAAGATGTGAAAATGATACATCGATTGCATTTCAGTGACGCTATTGGACGTGTTAGTCACATAAGTTCCTTGATGCATTGCATTATAGCATGCTATTGCTAATGTTTGTTTCACCAGTCAGATGTTGATAATATCTGTCGTGTACAATACCACTTGCTTGGATAACTGATTGTTCCGTTTGGAATTCGTCATGCTATCGTGTGATGTCATATGAAATAAGCTCAGCACAACTCGACGTTATGCCACACACGATGCTTACACCTGACAGCTTAGGGGATAACCCTTCTGCAGGCGCCAATAACAGCGCGCATTATGCATCTGATTTCATTGATAGCGCTGAGTAGTATTTATAAGCTAAGCTCATGAACACTGCCCAACTTGACACAAGTGGTTAAATTCATCATATGCCAGCAGTGTAGCCAGGTTCTCAAATAAAGTCTACCAACAGCATAACACATGTTTTGAATGCCAAGTAGAAACAAAAGTCATCCCTTATAATCGCAAATAAAGCGGCGTGGCAGGCATTCCCAGTGGCACGTTAACCAAACGGAAACGAGCGCTTTGAGACTGGCATATTTTGTGCTGGCATCAAATAGTCAGTTGTGGCGATGCAGGGTGACAAATTGGGCACTACGAAAGGAACCTATTAGATGTCCTGCTGCGCGAACACACACACACACACACACACACACACACACACACACACACACACACACACACACACACACACACACACACACACACACACACACACACACACACACACACACACACACACACACACTAACACTAACACAACACTAACACACACACACACACACGAGAACACACACACGAGAACACACACACACGAGAACACACACACACACAGAACACACACACACACACACACACACACACACACACACACACACACACACACACACACACACACACACACACACACACTCGAACACACTTGCGAACACACTCACGAACACTCACACGAAAAGCGCATGTTTGGTATGCAATGCAGCAACAAAAGCAATCCTTTCCAATTGCCTTTGCCTTTCCCCTAGGCATGGGTTCCAAACGGGAGACCGTCAGACAGCAACCATTGATGTTGATGTTTAACTACGCCAGTGATTGCCATGTTAGGCGATAAATAATAGGTGGCCAAGTCCAGGAGCGAGTTCCTATATTGCCAATCTAATGATGCCACGACTTAACGCTACCTGTCATGCTGCTGATGCAGATCACGGGGCAACACTTAGCCTGCATAGCTAGTTGCAGTGAAAGTTCTCCGATAACTGCATACAGATAAGCAATTAGACCTGAAGCTTACGCATATCCGATGGTGATTTATTAGTTTTCTCAATTAACCGAATTACGTTGTAGACATGTGGACCTTGAAGTGAAGTTTAGGCCTGTTACAACACTATAAAATGCTGTTGAATTTAATGGAACCACTGTTCAACGTGGATTCCTATATAATCCAAAGGCGCACAGCAAATGATACGATCGAGTGACAAGCGTTAGGTTGCATGCCAAGATATGCTTCATAATTGATTGAAATCTAGATTTATTGTAGAAGAACTAGTGGTTTTGTTTCGTTTGCAGTTATGCAAACAATACGCAATATTGGTCATCGACCATTTTCACACATCCATGCTCTAAAACATCTCTATGAAGAGTACATTTACGAAATTGGGAGCATTATATTGATAATATTACGCTGACTCCAATGATGGGGGATATACACGTGTGTTCTCCTATGCCCTCAATTGGTCGGCCTATGAGATCCGATAAGCAGGAATGGGCTTGCTCCCACCGCTGAGGATCACACGCGGTGTCTGACGTAATGCACATGCAAATGGGTATTTGAAATCTTTTACGTATTCCATCTTGATAGCATGTTTAGGTGTCCAATATGCCCCTCATTTCAAGAATAAGGTCAATCCCAAAACACAAACCGCTCTCAACGATAAAATGTAAACACAACTGGTCATTTGCCTGATAGTTACAATGTCGATAGAAATGTTCAGATGTGCCTGGATCCCTAAGAAAATTGATAAAGCCAACAGTTTTTTTTTTATAAGAAAGAATGAGTCAGTGATATATTCCTGGCGTCGATGGATTCCTGTCGGTGATGGATTCGTGACGGTATAGGATTCATTGCGGTAACATATGTTAGGCAGTGACAGACAGTAATGGATTCATGGCAGTGAATTATTCCAGGCAGTGACAGATACCTGACGGTAATGGATTCACGGCGATGATATATTCCAGGCAGTGACAGATATCTGACGGTAATGGATTCATGGCGGTGATATATTGCAGGCAGTGACAGATATCTGACGGTAATGGATTCATGGCAGTGATATATTGCAGGCAGTGACAGATATCTGACGGTAATGGATTCATGGCGATGATATATTCCAGGCAGTCACAGATATCTGACGGTAATGGATTCATGGCGGTGATATATTCCAGGCAGTGACAGATATCTGACGGTAATGGATTCATGGCGGTGATATATTGCAGGCAGTGACAGATATCTGACGGTAATGGATTCATGGCGGTGATATATTGCAGGCAGTGACATATATTGCGGTAATGGATTCATGGCGGTGATATATTGCAGGCAGTGACAGATATCTGACGGTAATGGATTCATGGCGGTGATATATTGCAGGCAGTGACAGATATCTGACGGTAATGGATTTATGGCGGTGATATATTGGCAGTGACAGATGATATGGATTCATGGCAGGCAGTGACAGATATCTGACGGTAATGGATTCATGGCGGTGATATATTGCAGGCAGTGACAGATATCTGACGGTAATGGATTCATGGCGGTGATATATTGCAGGCAGTGACAGATATGATAATGACGGTGATATATTGCAGGCAGTGACAGATATCTGACGGTAATGGATTCATGGCGGTGATATATTGCAGGCAGTGACAGATATCTGACGGTAATATTCATGGCGGTGATATATTGCAGGCAGTGACAGATATCTGACGGTAATATATTGCGGTGATATATTGCAGGCAGTGACAGATATCTGACGGTAATGGATTCTTGGCGGCGATATATTGCAGGCAGTGACAGATATCTGACGATAATGGATTTCATGGCGGTGATATATTGCAGGCAGTGACAGATATCTGACGGTAATGGATTCATGGCGGTGATATATTGCAGGCAGTGACAGATATCTGACGGTAATGGGTTCATGGCGGTGATGACGGTGACAGATATCTGACGGTAATGGGTTCATGACGGTGATATATTGCAGGCAGTGCCAGATATCTGACGGTAATGGATTCATGGCGGCGATATATTGCAGGCAGTGACAGATATCTGACGATAATGGATTCATGGCGGCGATATATTGCAGGAAGTGACAGATATCTGACGGTAATGGATTCATGGCGGTGATATATTCCAGGCAGCGACAGATATCTGATGGTAATGAATTCATGACGGTGGTATATTCCCGGGCAGGGATAAATAACTGACGGTAATAGACTGATGGCGACGACGAATCCCAGTCAATGACAGGTATTTGACGGTAATAGTTTGCTGGCGGTGATCGATTCCAGGCAGTGACGGCTTCGCTGGTCATGAGTTCGCTCAATAAGAAACAGAATGTCAACGTCAGTAAAAGATATAAAAGATACATTGCACATCTATGAGGCCACTGTTTAAACAATTTCACTTATAGTGACTACCTAACAAGGTGCCACCTCCCATAACATGGATGCTGAGGCCTACCTTAACATAATCACACTAGTTTATCTGACCCTAGAAGGACCAGGTTCTGGTACTGACCTTCACGGGTAAGTATACTCATGCTGATCGTAATGCCTAGAGCAAAGCGAAGGAATTAAAGGCCTGAAGAAGATTTGTCCCAGATAAAGCGCCATGAAAGGCACTAAACCACGGTGGATAATATCGTTGAAGACCATGTCATGTGTCGAGCCCAGAGTTTTATTGACATTAACGTAACGCATGTAGTCACTAAGTAGTTTCCACACTCAAAAGGATATTTTGCGAGTGATTCCAACAAGTCCCGCTTCCAAAGAAACCAGCACACTATCCATCTGATTGTGTATTCAGCACACTATCCTGCTGATTGTGTATACATCACACTATCCAGCTGATTGTGTATACAGCACACTATCCTTCTGATTGTGTATTCAGCACACTATCCTGCTGATTGTGTATTCAGCACACTATCCTGCTGATTGTGTATACAGCACACTATCCTGCTGATTGTGTATACATCACACTATCCAGCTGATTGTGTATACAGCACACTATCCTTCTGATTGTGTATTCAGCACACTATCCTGCTGATTGTGTATTCAGCACACTATCCTGCTGATTGTGTATACAGCACACTATCCTGCTGATTGTGTATTCATCGTTTATTTCCTGAATCATTGCTGGAAATCAGTGGTGAAAATCCGATTGATGATCCATTCCATGCATCGAGTGCTGCATCGCGTAAAAGAGCGATGAAGGAAGTCACCAGTCGGTCGTAAAACGTGGAGCCAGCATTATTCGTTAACAACGTTTCACATCATCTAATCAATGCTATCAACCCATTGAGGAATGGATGCATTGCATGTACACGCTCCAGAGCTTTCAATAAACCATGGGCTGCCAATTATATTGATAATAGGCAGCTCTCTTGTTGCAGTTACTAATAAAGTGGCACATACATACATACATACATACATACATACATACATACATACATACATACATACATACATACATACACATACATACATACATACATACATACATACATACATACATACATACATACATACATACATACATACATATACATACATACATACATACATACATACATACATACATACATACATACATACATACATACATACATACATACATACATACATACATACACAAACTGCTAAATACTAGGTTTGACGGACAGTCGTAACTACATGCACATTTGCCGGACAGTGTGTATGGCTTGCAAGTGTGGTGTTTGGAAAAACATCACATTTGCAGCACAGTTGATATTGACAATATTTTTCAATTTCTATTATCATCCCGTGACAAATGAATAGTTTAATGTATTTCAGTTAGTTGAACGCATCAGTGACCAATGTAACGCAGTACCACATAAGTATCTGCCGCAAAGTTATTTGACAACAGGCTGACTCGGACTGCTGCCAAAATCCATGGAAGATACACGAGCCTCGGTGAGTGTCACGACGAAGGTGTTTATTAAATGTTTTCGCGTTTAGGATTATGATCCATGCTAAAATAATAGATAAAATATCTACAAAATCACCAAAATACATACCGTTTAGAACGAATAATCAGTCTGGCATTTAAAGGTTTTAGCGTAACAAAGAGATACACCCGCAAGAATTTAAGATTACTTAATATCAAATAATTTTACTTCGAATATAAAATGCGCATTATTGAACTATTAGAGCACCACAAAAATTAATTTGTACAAACGGTATGCGATTTGATGTCCGTAGAGTGATAAAACAATCATCTGAAAAATATGCCGCACACCTTTATGTCCGGCAAATATTTTTGTCCTTCAAATATAGTTAAAATTACGCCGGAGTTATGTAGTAGTACCTGGTCTTTATCGGAAGAAGCATCTGATGCAATGGGAAGATAACATGGCTCACCTCTGCACCTGTTTATGAATCCCCACACAACGTTTGCCTTTTCATCGTCCGGCAAACGTACCTGTGTCAATTACGCAATACGTGATCGCACTGGGATTCTCACGCCGTTCTCATATTCGACGGCGTTAGCAACTGGGCAACCTTAATTATGTCCCTATGGACCGCAATTTTCTTGGGGTGAATGGTTAAGCGACTTGGGCTAGAGGGGTAGGCAATCCTTCCTTGTCGCATCTGGGGGGAATTATTGGTCCCGTTTTGGCGGCGGACCTCCGCGGACAGGTATATGAGTCATGAATTTTGGTTCCTGCTTATCTTCCTCTCCAAGACGACAGCCCAGCACGCTACAGCAGCAGCGACAGCAGCAATAGCAACTACGAACTTCGCAGCGCTGTGAATTATGCCCTTACACTTGGAGATGGAGAAATCTGCGGTCGACACCACCCCACTATCGGGACTTCTGTCCCACCTACCGCCTATGGTAGAACCGTACGCCACATCTGTGGCTTTAGCGCCCTCTTTAGAGGTGCTCAACGCGGAGGCAAGACCGAAGGAACCTGTCAGGAGACAGGACCCCCCTGCACCTAGGCGCCTCGGTGACAATTTCGCGCCGACACCAAAACCACCGTAGCTGACCCCTCATATTCCCGAGTCATCCCAATAAGCCACACAGGCACAGGCGAGGCTCCCGGGGGACGTAAGGCAACCACCGCGACCGCGATCCGTGAAGACACCTCCATGGACGCACTGACACTGTGGGGACAACGAAACCACCTTCCCGACTCCGTCATCGACTGCCTCCGGTCGGAGAGCTTCCGCTCTGTGAAGCAGATTTGTAGGCTACGACCCTTCGACCTACCTAGACTTAACCTGCCACTGGCAGACTAAAGGACCCTTCAGGACATAATCAGTACAGATAGAGTGGCCTCAAAACCAGTTGACCTCACCCAAACGCTCCTTCATGACCTTATCAACGGAGCCAGCAAGGACCAACCCCATGATGACCAGACGCAAGCAACACCACCCTCACACGACGCGCGCCTTTTCTTTGCGTGGTAAGCCGGCTCCCAATTCGTTTCATATCATACGTGATTTTGTTCCTGGGGTGCTGTGCCAGCGGGATACGGTTGTCCTGCCGGGTTCCGAGGGGAGGGTGTTTTATGATGCCGGTCCCAAAAAGCCGAAACTGGAATCCATTACTCTCCATCAATGGTGTGCCGCTAACTGCCTGATTCTGCATCAACTCATTAAGGATGATGTATTAAAAAGGTCGGGGGTTGCCAATTATCTTAACTAGGTAATTTTGAGGGAGAAAACCCTTACCGCCCCTTTTCCAAAGCGTCCCCCCTTGTGCCAAACATTCCCACCGATCCAGTTTCTAAAGTGGAGGTGTGCCTCAATTACAACCGGGCGAAATGCAAATTTGGGGCAAGGTGCCGCTTCTCACATGTCTGTTCTGAATGCTTCAAGAATCACCCCTCCCTCCCCCACCCCCACCCACTCCCTCCCTACCCGCCCTACTAACTCCATCTCTGACAGGAACGATATCTGGGCTTGCGAACTCCTGACCGGAAATTCCATTTTAACAGGCATCAAATATGGCTTCCACATTGTCGACACAAAACATCCCTTAGTAGAAGTAGAAACTCAAAATTTCTCATCAGCCACATCGACAGATTCTCGCGAAATGGTTGAGGCGCAATTATTATCCGAAATTGCTGAAGGCCATTACATTGAAGCTGCCTCTAAACCGACGGCGCCACACCTAAACCAGACAGCAAAAAGGTACGGCTCATTCACAACATTATGCACGCAATTCGCAGGCCTTCCCACAAGGTCAAACTAACGCAATCTTTCCACCAGGACATGCATTGGTGGCGCACGTTCTTGCTAACGTTCAATGGCAAGATCACCTGTGCTGTAGACAAACCAGAGAGGTTGTAGGTGCGTGCTAGCATGGCTCTAGTATATCTACCTGAACGACTGGCAGTACACGCATTGGTCACTGACCGGCCATGTGCGCTCAGTCTACATATAAATTACAAAGAAGCCTTGTCATTTGTTATAGCAGCTCGGCGATGGGGCCATATCTGGTCCAATCACAGGGTGATCATTTACATCGATAATATGACTGCCATGGCAGTCATTAATAAAGGCACATGCAAAAATCGCCTAGTAATGGCTGCTAACTATTCCGGATTTCTGCCCAATATAATTTTGAAATACAAGTTGTACATATCCCAGGCAAGTTAAATATCCTTAGTGACACCATCTCTCGCTTACCCCAGACGGGCATGCTCAGTCAGCTGTATTCTCGTTCATACACAGGAGCTTGTCCTACCTCCTTACACCTCTTCCTCCAATCATTGCCTTCCCACGTCTCTAACATAACCCTGCCGCTTCTGTATGCACAGATAGCCGTATTACAACGTTGGAGAGACAATTGGATGAAGACATTTCACACTACCGGTCGCGGGCCTTCTCAGATAGTAACACAAAGACATACTCCTACCATTTTAAGAGATACCTGAACAACTGCGCAATATCTAGTTACTCCTCTGTCCCAGCCTGGCTACTGACCTATCACCCACTATCCAGGCCAAAAGACCGAGTTCTACTCTTCCCGCCCCCCCACTCCCCACCTGCAAAACCACCCAATGCGTCCCTGTGCTGCTCTCATCAAGACTTTCGGGTAACTAAGATGGGCGCTCCACCAGAACACCTCACCATGCCTCTCCCTTACAAGTTCCTTTCCATTGCTCCATTTTCACAAAATTTACCTCACTACATAACAGTGTCAGTTGTCATGCGTAGGCAATCTTTGAATGAGTCCAGCTTTCTGCTGTAACTCTCCCCACTCTCATGTCACCAGATCAGCAACTTAACTCCAATCTTATTCTCGTGTAATGCAAAGGATATAGCAACCAATAAATAAAGACGATTAGCGTGATTGCCCTTACTGAATCACGATATCGTACAGATGTTTTGTTACACATCCTATTGTGATGTGCAAACTCTTTGGTTGCCTCTTATTAGATTATACATTGTTCGTTATGGTTCACAAGTATGTATTCAGAAACAACTTCACATTAACCGAAAGAAAGCGTTAAGTTATATGATGCTAATATAAATGCCTATGTGACATCACAAATAGACAAAACCGACAATAAATCTGAACATGTATCATAGTGATAGTTCATATGAACACACACACACACGCGCGCGCATACACATACACATATAAATAAATTATTTATATATATATATGCATTTATTATTTATATATATATACATTTATATATATAAATATATATATTTATATAATATATATATATATATATATATATATATATATATATAGATATAGGAGATATAGAGATATATATATATATATATATATATATATATATATATATATATATATATATATATATATATATATATATATATATATATATATATATATATATATATATATATATATATATACATATATATCGCATGGCACCCCTCTCAGCCAATCAGAGCTAGAGAAAAAGCTCGGTCTTTTTCCCCAATCACCTCAAACGCACAGTTTGCCATGCGATAACTGCAACCGTGTCGATATATCGCCGAGACACAACTTCAATTGAGATAGTCCCTCACAGAGCACCACTGCTCTGTGAGGGACTATCTCAACGGAGGTTCTTAATATCACGCTCATCGGGAAGTCACGGTATTATCCCATCTCCCCGGAATCATGCCGAGGCGCGAAATTGTAACACATGCCGAGCCGTGTCTACTGCGCTACATCAAACAACGGCGAAGTAGGCGGAGCTCTGATTGCCGGAGTTGGGAAGTCTCACACAACTAACTATCGAAGCATATTCTAATCAAATAAACAAACAAGTATAGAAAGAAAAGTATTTATATAATCATCACTATAACACAGGCAGCTGAGGCCGAATGGGGGATTAACAGACTACCTCTCATATTTACAGGTCCCAGGCAGATAACTTACATAACATAGGTTCACACTAATTATCATGTCGTGCTTGATTATCGCGTCTAGGTGCCATCGTGATAAGTATGTTATCGCATGGTCACGTTGGTGATATGGAGAAAGACACTCGGACGCTCCGCGTCCTCGTGTTCTTTCCCCATATCACCAACGTGACCATGCGATAACTAACACTTTTATCCGCTTTAATATGTCCTACGAAAGGCAATCGACAGATGTCTGATTGCCTCGTTAGATGGCCGCTTTGATGCGTTTTGAAGTCTTAGATGTCGTTGATAATTAACCCGGTAAGCTCTTATCGTTAGCGCTGTATGTGACGCCAGTCATGCTGTCTAGCCCATAGCAGCCGATGGAAAGTTGACTGCCCGATCAACGTCAATATTATTGGCACGAGTATCATCGTGAGGCAAACTTGTACGCAGACCCGTGGCCTTCATGAGGCACATTGACGTGACCGAACTTTATGTAAGAGAATAAAACACTATTACTACTGCTGTGACGAGAAACTCAATATTTGACTGCCATCCAATAGCTCGTATATGGTGAATAATGACGCAACGGTAGAATTAAGTTCAAATAACAGCATCGTTGTACATCAGGCACTCCCATAGGCCGGTGTAAGTAGCGGAATAGCGCCGACAAGCGTCTCAATCTGCGCCAGTGCTAGCGATAAACCAAGCGGACTAGTCCCGTAACCAGCGGTTGTACTACACGCTATATAGTTATGCCACCTACATATATGTATATTTATAAATATTTATATACATACACATAAATAAATATATATATATATATATTTATAGGTATATATATATTTATAGGTATATATATATTTATATGTATACATATATATATATATATGTATATATATATTCATATATATATTTATATTCATATACACACACACACACACACACATATATATATATATATATATATATATATATATATATATATATATATATATATATATATATATATATATATATATATATATATATATATACACATGTATGAATATATATATGCAAAATATTCGTCCAATTAACTTGGCCAATATATTACCTTTGACAACTACCTTAGGCCCTACGGAACTCTGAGGCCTGTTCTCAAGATGATATAATATCAAATGCCAGATGAGCATGGTAAGTGGTTAACATCACTTGCCAGTCGACATGTTGAGGTTAAGAAAAGTCCTACCTCTAGCTGGTTCAGATACATGCCTTTACAAAACGTTCTCATGAACGCGTTAGAAATATGTTGTCCCTGTGGGACTGCACAATGGTCCTGCCAGTTAATATTAAGAAAGTAAAAATCATCTAAAATCACACACTGCTTATCTGCTAAAAGAGACAGCTTTTCATTGAGTTCATCATTGAGTGATCGGT
>CM067357.1:48946677-48981677 GCA_034190875.2 Urechis unicinctus
GCTGTTTGCTGGTCATTCGAAACTATAATCATCCATCGATCATCAAAACAGGATGCATTCTGGATGTGCAGCAACATTTTTAGTGCTTTATATAGTCTTATACAACAAGCAAGTAGCTAGCATTTAACCGAAGCTCTAAGATTGAATAATTGCCAATTGTACAAGCAACATGCTTTAGAGGAGTGCTGCATAAAAGTGAAATGTATTTGCTATTGATTACTAACCTAAGATTAATAACTGCTTGTCCTACTCAATTATAATGTATGGTGGGCATACGCCGTATGCAACAGATCATATCTGCAAGAAGTCACTGTTCCTACAGTCATACAACGATTCAAGAAATGGAATCATTGTGTCAGGGAAGTTATGCACCTTATGAATTGCAACCTGCCAGAGAAGATATAAACAGACCCACAATAAACACATTGACAGTGATATTGGTAGCGTTATTAACACCATTAACAACATATTAACAGGTGCTGTGTTGGAACAGGCAGTACATCAATGAACGGATGCTGTGGCTTATTCCAGCGACCCACGTTGTCGATGAAAGCAAGCTCGCCAGTCACAGCATTATGAAGCATCGAGCGCGTACATTGATTTCTAGCGTATATAACAAACATGTTTTAAAAATATTTAACATAAGGATGTTAGTAGAATTAATTGACACCCATTACCTTTAAGTCAATCGTGGGAGTGGCTTTCTCAGGCTGTAGATGGAAAATTAGGCAAAGTAAATTATCGCTTCATCTGCTTCGAGGTCGCATAACACAAATTAACATGATCCTTCAGTATCAGAGCCAGTAAGAAACCTATGGCGATTAGTTTATGGTATCCTATCTTATCTAAGAGCACACACGAATCACTCTGACAACTGCGATGCAAACATATCATTTTATGTAAATTGAAATCAGTATATTTATATATATATATACGAAAAAAGTTGAAGAAAATAAGTAAATCGCTATTTACAAATGTTCGACAAACAAGCGCAGGAATAATTACTCCACGTTATGCCGGCAAAATGTTGTTTGCAAGTCGTAATATTAGAATATTGTGCATTGTACTTCAACTGTCGATGAAATGTTACGAGAAATGTATTAAGTATTTCAGGAGTGATAATCGGCATTCACCGAAAGTCACTTCATGATAGCATCCCTCACAATGCCTGTCGGCCAATATTTGGATCTGGGCATTAATTGCACCCGGGCCTATTTCATATAAAGATGTTTTTTTCTCACAACTTGCATGCCATCATAAAAAAATTTTTTAATAATTCATACGGATTCGCAATATGGCGAGGCCATATGCTGCTTTTGCTTCCGTAACTGCGGGAATTATCAGAACGCACCAATATTGCATACTAATCGGTAATACCCTATCGTAAACCAACTTGCACGAGTAGCATTTGTGAATATGCTAATGCACAGTAATGCAAATCCTACCAGCTAAACGAATCGGTAGGCTGCGAATCGCTAAGGTATGAGCTATGGTTTTATGTACTAAACATGGTAAGAGGTGCCTTTGAAACAGCATCATCGTACATGATCTAGAAGATGATACATTCCCACATCTAATAGCAGACCATGAATATTTAAATATATTGACTATGGCATCTTCCAGGAACGCACCTTGCTTTGACGAAGATTTGGAATCGAATGCCTGTATTGAACCAACATGAACACCTTTGGTGTATAGATAGGTATATAGATAAGATATCAGCTCAGCCGTAATGCTCTTCTCTGATAACAATACCAGCACTAATCGGTTCAGTCATTCGATGGAGCTATAATGTGGACGTTTAAACACCAGTTCTTTGGAATGAACATGGCGATTTAACCTCACATAATTTGAGTCCTGGGCTTTACTGATAGCATTAGTTCATAACATTAGCTGGATTATATCTAAATCATACTCTCCTACAGAATATTAAGCTTTGGTGCTTTTTAGTAAAGCATAATAAGTGCAAAACTCTACCCAATATTTCCTTGGGGTCGGACCATCTTTGGGTAACATTACGTAAAGCGTGAAGGGAAGCTTTATGCCAAAACAGAATGAATTGAGCAAGAGCTAGAGCAATGAGGTCAGATATCGGTGTTATGTCCTTATTAAAACAACATTTCTTTTTACACATAATATGCAATGCCCACACTGCATGTGATAATTGCATGGTACAAGACACGAGAAAGGAAATGTTGTAGTTGGAGGAGCCAGCAACATATATACACCATTGTCATATAGCTGTAAGTAATAAACTGCTATAAGACTCTATAGCATTGTTAACGGACTTAATGGCCAATTACTACCGCAGAATGGTGGGGTACAGCAAGTATGTTGAGAATGAAATATTTATAAGGCTGAAATGGAATTACTAATTATTGATATGCATGTAGAACGATTATGTTCCATATAAATAACTCCGCGACGCCAACAATATGTTAAGAATGTATGAGTGTGCTTCAATGGACCATAAAATTATTTAAGCTTAACTTGAACATTATGGAATTAGAGGAACACTCCCCCGGCTTATGAACTCAGAGACCATTGAGCCGCGTAGCGACTGAAAGTCTGAAAACTTTAAACACTTGTTTTCCAAGGTGCGGTTGCCAAGCAACTTGATAGGCAGCCTCGTTACAAATATGGGACAGAACAGTCTCTTTAAATCCGGAGCTTTACAACTATTTGATTCAAACTCCTTAGATTATGCACTGCATAGTTCAATTGCTTGCAATGACTGATTCATTGCTGCACCTCTGATTGTGCTGCGTTGCCTTGGTAAGTAACCTGTGTATGATTGCTTCCTCTGATACTTCAGCTGGAGCTGCACCATCGACGTGGTGCATTATCCGACATGTAATTCTTAACGATAATCCTGGAATACGTGCATGTATGTTACTTTGTGAAAATACACAAGGTAGGAGAGATATTTTTCCCTATTGAACGGGATGCATAACAAACCTGTCAGATACCGACACAGGCAGTTTATCATTATTCTGCAGTTCGTTACCCGCTATCGACGCAATGTGACAAAATTAGTTAGCACGATTGTTGGATAACATGAATATCAAGATTCCTGCCTTCAATATTAAACACATTAAAACATCCAATAAGTGTGTAAATAGGTTTACGGATAAACAGTTATTTCTACAAAATACCACGGCTCACCTACAATATCGACAGAAATTGATTGATTATTTGTCGAGTGGTTATTAATAATAAAACTCTTATACAAATAACAATTATTGCGAATGATGAAATTTATTTAAGCCCGAAACATTACATTAGTTATGGCAGGAACAATGATGTGCTGATGATTGGTCGATCCGGAAGACTACATGATTGGTCGATCCGGAAGACTACATGATTGGTCGATCCGGAAGACTAGATGAACTTCGACACAATCTCGTTTGCATGCAATGTTTGAGGTCCAATGCATAGTAAATTCAATGAAGACAACACATACAGTCTTGTCATTATTCCCCCGTTCACATTAATAACTGGTGCATTTAGGAGTTGAACTAATTTTATTATAGACATACATTATGTTGCTTGCCATCAGGTCATACACAACAATTGTAATGTTACGGTGAAATTTAAGCACTACAAGCAAACACCTCGGCCCAACGCCAAATGAAGTACGTCTTACTCTCACTCGAACACAATCAAATAACACCATAATGGATTGCTGATTGTCAACCGTATTATAGGTTCTCTACACGTTTGTGGTGTAGGTCAAACTGTTCTTGAGTCGCACAGTCCCGAATCAGAGAAAGCTCATACTTGATGATACAATTTAAAAGGCTGACATTTGTTTTACAAATGCACACAAATGAATATTGGAATCACAAATAACTTTACTCAGTACGAATCTAAGCTCTAGATATATCAACAGAGGTGCGAGTCTGTCAGTTCTCGTTTGTCTATACTGCTTGTAAATACAATATTTATCCGATAGGAGTCTTAACCTTTAGTTTTTGTGCCACACCAGAAATAATGCTGAATGTTTTATTTACTAGTTTACCCTTGGTTAGTTTTCTTGCTTACTGATATAGCTGAGGTATACAAATGTAAACAGTTAATTCATATGAAATATGCACATCAATCCGATGTTAAACTGTTCCTGAGCTGTTATGGGATTATAATATTTCCTTTATTTAATCAACCATTGGCTGGACTGCACTTCGCGGATTACGAAGGACACCTTCGCCATCATAGGTCATCATGGCGCACATATCAAGAGACAATTTATTGTCCTACGTTGGTGCTCAGGGCTTCTATGTCAACATTACATTTGAAGCCTTGAGATAATCTTCAATCAAACTGAATATGCGGGCTATTACGCAGTGAGGTATCACAAAACCGTGATTAGTCAGTATTTCTTACACGAATGAAAACGCCATATATAATGCCAGGTTTTATTAATTAATCGAATGCTAGCCACAGCAATATATATGTTGAGTCTTCTCTACTCCAGAAATTGTAGTTGATATGCATACAGCAGCGTGTATTCCCTGCAAATCCAACGCGCTAGGTGTTGCATAGGTCGGAAAACCTCTCCAAGTGGACAACATTCTGCAATGACTACTTTTTATTGAAGAGGACTGAATTTGTCATAACTGCCAGCAGTCCGATAATATGCTGATATTTTATTTGATGCAAGTCACTGGCCCCATCTCCTAGCGGAAATAACAGTCATCGATATTACCATTACGTAATTTATGTCGCCTATACTACTATCATTATACAGAAAGGTGTTGTACAGGTATATAATGGTATCGGGAGATGTTCTTCGTAGGCCAGTCTGATCCTCGGCTGCGTTTAAACATGAAATCATTAACAATGTGTAAAGTGGCGTATTTAACAACCATTGTCATAAATTTCCTACAGGGAATATGCATTTCACGGTGATTGCAGCATAGCATGCCCTGTGAGGATGACCTGCTGATCTATGCATGTTTTCTAATTGTAATTACGTATTTGCGTGTTTCATGTGTAAGACAATTCTGTTGTACACGTCAATCATTAGTGTGCACAGTATTGTTGATTTATCAATACAACTCCTGTGATGACTAGATTTTTGCGCAGTGATAAAGATGTAGCGCAGGGACATCGATGTAACAAGCACGGATTATATGTTAATGATATTGGCATGTTACAGATGTCTAATAACCTCAATCTGCCTGAGGCTCATATAGTGTCTAGCATAACATAGAGGCATTACAGGCAACCCAGTGCTGCGATGATTACAAATTTCCCAATATGTGATACATCAAAAGTCTTTATGGCGAGCTTCCAAAGAGACAAAGTTTAATCCCGTTAGGCATTTTCCGAAAGGCTCCAGCTACGAACAAGTCAAATATGTTGCGGCTAGTAATCAGCCAATAGCCATAAAACGATCTGTACTACTGCACATATATTGACTATATATGCTACACACTCATCATTCGCATCGATTGACACCAACAGGCATTGTAGTGTAGTATGTAAAACGTGGTTATTATAGCTTGTGGCTCATGTATCGCTGAAGGTATGCATCAATTAATGAAATTAGGTCATCAGGGCAATTGCTCTGTCACGGTTGTTGGATTCAATTTTCTAATCCAGCCAAGCACACCAAGTAGTGTAGTTTTTGTTCTATGAGAACAGCCTGTTTTATCACAACTAATTGTAGCATGCATCCATGCGAATGATGTGGTTTTCAAACTTTAACTACTTTGAATTATCTTTTGATACACGTAAGACCTCAAACTAGCTTCATGAAAATGTCCAATGTGAATCATTCAATACACGTGATTTCAGCTGAGCATCAATTCATGATGTTCATCCACTCTAATATTTTTTGTGCTGACACGCTGAAATCGAGGAATGACATTAGATTGTCACATAAAGCCCCAATAAAAGGATATTGAACTGCCTTTACTGTGTACCATGAAATATTTTAATCAAATAGTACTCAGCTATTGCAACTACAGTGTAATACTCAAAAGGCGTTACAAATCAGAAATAAGATACATTAGAATTTTGACAGCAGGTGGTTCATTTTAGAACACATCGGCTATATCGCCAGAATGCTTTAGAACGATACCATTTGCTAACTATATAGAACGGCAGGTTGATTTGATGTCCTGTGTCTGGATTAGTTCCATTTTGTATTACGTCACACGCGGCTATGGGTATATATAACTCTGGGGTAGACGATACTCCCCTTATAACGGCAAAACGCGGTTACATGACAAATGGTTATCATTTCTGTTATATACCGCTTCCATTATACGATGAAGAAAAGGCTTCTGGTTATACAATGAACAATATGTGCCGGCAAGTAATGATTTCATAATGATGAGTGAAGCTGCCTCTGCAAACACTCATCAGACGCTGATATTATATGTTGTGTTCAATGAACAATAGAAGTGAAACATATAAGGATGTGGCTACATGTCTTGTGATGAATACAATAGTCATGACAACGAGCTTTTAGTTTTCACCTGTTATGATATGACACTGTGTCACCTGTTATGATATGACACTGTGTCTCCTGAATGATGTTATCTCGTGCAACCTTATTCACCATTGTTAGCTCAATAAACTTCGGTTTGATCGATTGTGACTTGTCGCCAATGGTTACGGACGCAAAGTGAATTACTAGGAAGTATCCGTTCTGCTATAGTTGCGTCGCAAAATGCACCAAGCGGGTCGGCGCTCCCACGCACGCGGTCCATCGACCACATAGACATGCAATTGATGCGTTCGTGGGCTTCAATTGTGACGGCCCGTCGTTTTAATTGTTGTACAGACGACACATATTTCCACATAGGTTGCATTAAATTTGCACGATCTCTTTGAGTTCCAATATATTGACAGCTTGGTAAACCCGACTTAATGCACGCATAATGCAACATCCGGCACTCCAGAAATCTAACTCCGCGCACCATCGTATTTTGCTTGGTCTGTACATTTGCTAATAAATTGTACGCTACGAAAATATTTGGTGCACAGTACGCAAGCTACATATAAAACCTCATCATCACTTAATTAGACTTATTTTGATTGCGATGTAGCAAGAAAAGCTTCCGTGTTACAGTGCTAATTCAAAAAGAAATCTTATCGATATCATCGCACAACATCACAGCAACGGAACAACTAACTTCTCGCTACTAGTGAAGCGATATGAGTATTGATTTCCAGTGTGCCATCCGTTTATATACACCTATATTATCGGCCAGAGCACCAGGATCTGTTTGACTGACTGTATGACAAGAGCACTAGAGTGATATTGGCGGGCTGCATGACCAGAGCACCAGAGAGTTCTTTGCGGGCTGCATGACCAGAGCACCAGAGTGTTCTTGGCGGGCTGCATCACCACAGCACCAGAGGGTTTCTCGGCGGGCTGCATGACCAGAGCACAATAGGGTTCTTGGCTGGCTGCATGACCATCGAGCTGGTCGTCGTCACTCGTCCTCATGTCGAGTCACAGGGCATACTTGCTGGTTAGGTACTCTCCCAGGGACACATCCGTCAATGCTATGTCTGTTACTGCTATGACAACACCAGGGTCTTGTTCAATCTTTAACCTACTTTATATCTATGTTTATCGAGTCAGTACCATGCACAACATACTTGATGGGGGCCCCGCTACGCATCTTAAAGTTGTGGGCTTTGAGGGTGGCCCTTTCGGTGATATAATGACCACGAATATTGCTAATCCTGTATCAGCGGATCGAGCTGAAGGTTCAGTTACGGGATAATAAGGGACGGCTATTAAACAGCCACCACCTTTCTGTTAGCGTTGTTCTTGAATTTACAAGATGTCAATAAAAACGAGTATCTAAGGACCTAAACTGAAAAAGACGGATCCCTCCGAATATGTAAAAACAGCCTATATTAATGCGCACAAACAGCCCTCACTAAAGCTCTTAATTACTTTTTGGGCAGACGAAATAGGAGCATTGGTTAATGGAACGCACGAGTGGTCATTTAGTGATAGTGCCAGTGGGGTTGACTATGAATATTCTATGCAAGCGCCAGGCTGAGTTTTGCGTATGGGGCTTTCAACTAGTGTGTAAGGCATGCCTTTCTAGATGTAATTATTGCTATAAATCGTGTCCAAAAGAGCAGTTTTTATGTAACCAAGCCGAAAAACGATCGTGTTGGCATCCGAATATTTGATACACCTCTCGAGTTGACTCTAGTAGATAAAATCAGATTCTGAACACGTGGAAACGCTTTCCAGTCATCTAAGTCGGTAATTTCACCCCTAATTGAACTTGTCCTTTAAGCAAATAATTATGAAGACACCAACCACACCTAATATTTACCCAAGGCTGCCCCCAATCCCCACAGGTGAAAATACAGGGCACTCCTATTGGTTGAATGAGATCAGCCCCAAGAAGCAATGCCTCGAAAAATAGTGAGCTATGTACAAGAAATATAGGCGTGCAGTTAACTCAGTGGATGCAGTTGACACTGTTTTAGTTACTCTTGGTATGTTTCTTGGCGCACGTGGCGTAGGTGTAATGTATACAGTAGTTGCCATTCCTATTGCTACAGTGTTGTGTTTTGCTGGGGCCGCTTGTGGGCTACTTGGAATCGCTTGAAAACTTATCAGTCAGTGACCGACAATCTTGGTAACAAAACATGATAAGATCAGCGTTCTGGCGCAAAGCAAAATTCTTGACATATTATTTACTACGGGTCGTTAAAAAAGGTCGTTAAGTACGATCGGCCATACTGTTGTTTTGCTCAGAGAGGGTGGTGGGAGGGGGGGGGGGTGGAGATGGTATGGTGCCTACAAGATACAGCGGAAAAAGGTCGTTTAGTACGATCGGCCATACTGCTGTTTCGCTCAGAGATGGTGGGGGGCGGGTTGGAGATGGTATGGTGCCTATAAGATACAGCGGTATAAGGTCGTTTAGTATGGTCGGCCATACTGCTGCTGATGTCATTACAGTTGTAATCCTGTTTTACATTTGACTTTATCTGACATGTACTTCGCTGAAAATCCTCCACATACATGAGAACGAGGATCATATATATAAATTAGGATCATATGTTATAGATAACGTCATTTATGTGGAAGAATATCAACGGAAATGAGTTGAGCTCTAGAACTGATTTGCAAGCCTTACATATCCATCAGGTGCTTCATCATTCACAATATATGAAGGGTAAATAAAGCATGACGAATGATTTCATTCGTTTGAAAAGCATATTCCACCCTTATCACAAGTACTGCTCTCAGACATATTCAACCCGTATCGCAAGTACTGCTCTCAGACATATTCAACCCGTATCACAAGTACTGCTCTCAGACATATTCAACCCGTATCACAAGTACTGCTCTCAGACATATTCAACCCGTATCACAAGTACTGCTCTCAGACATATTCAACCCCTATCACAAGTACTGCTCTCAGACATATTCAACCCGTATCACAAGTACTGCTCTCAGACATATTCAACCCGTATCACAAGTACTGCTCTCAGACATATTCCACCCGTATCACAAGTACTGCTCTCAGACATATTCAACCCGTATCACAAGTGCTGCTCTCAGACATATTTAAGCCGTATCACAAGTACTGCTCTCAGATATATTCCACCCGTATCACAAGTACTGCTCTCAGACATATTATTGGTTCACGAACAATGAATGCCATGACTATGCTCAATAATCACCGTACGCATGAAACTTTACGTTACATTAATTGCGATGGGTGCTATCTTCTGTGTTTGGTTTGCTTTTAGTTCGACATAACCAAATGAAACACAGCAATAATTTCGTGTGTGTAGCTAAGGATGAGTAGCTTCAGTTGATGTTTTAGTCAATGTCTGCGCGCGCACCATGATGGACATCGCATCTATACTGTTGGCAGTGAAGATTATTTAAGCACTTCCCTCGTGCCAAACATGGAACTGAATCCGCTTCTATATATCTGTCACGGTCATAATTTCTATCTTTGGGAGCTGTGAGATGAGCTGTCCTTGTAAATCTCAAATCTCAAAACAGTCAGAATTGTTTGGCTTTTGACATATTATCACAAACGGATATGCATAAGCATAAGTACCTCCAGTCTGCTTGATTATGCATGCTTAATGTTGCTCCGTGTTCTGCACCCGCAGTATGACAGGTGTCTTATTGTCATGGTATCATTTCATTGGCAATACAGGAGTTTTATCGCCGAGAAGTGCAATAACCGGTGCAGTTTAACATCAACATCAAAGGGTCCTGTCTGACAGTTTTCCTTTTGGAACCAGTGCCTATTGGGAGGTTCATACAAAGAAAAAGGAAATTGGAAAGGATCGCATTTGTTGTTGCACTGCATATAAATCCAGCGCTGTCCAATTGGGGTCGTCTTAAATCTAGTTATTTGCCATAACTGTGATTCCGTTATTTGCTGTGCCCTTGAACTGCAATGAATATGAAACGAATTATGGCAAGGAACTTAACAGCGATTGGTCAGCTATTCCGAATCATAACTTAGTTGGCATCTGCCAGTCTTGCAGAAAGGCATTGAAAAGATAAAGCACATAATTGGAAGATGTAATATGTTACCTGCGTTGGTTATACTTGGCAATTTCAGTACAACGTTTATTTGACTGACAACGCCATGGTTGACACATTAGCAACCCACAGATATATATCAATCATTGTCACTTTCCGCTAAGAAATCAATCGTTATATGACGCCAAAGAATTATCCGGGACTGCATGTGTAATCTGTACAGCTGGATAGTGTATGACAGGTATTTTGAGGGTGAATTATTCATCAAGTAGAAAGCTAATGTACAATCATGCGTATGTAGCACTACTCGCCATGTGTCCCGTGTGAATAGCTCATTCATTTCACGTAACAGGGAGTTTCAGAAATCTGGCATGAAGTAGGCATTATTTGAATGAATAATTCCGGCATGCAGTGTACTTTCAACTGCTTGAATGAAATAATTCTTCAATGATATCAACTTGATGTATGCAAGTAGAAGAGAGCACACACATTGCATGTTCGCAGCTAGTTCAGGTTTATACCATACAGTGGATAATACATGATAATAATGAATATGAGAGAAAGGTGTGGTTGTGTAGCCATCACTTTAACCGAGTCAGCTGATTAAGGTTACCTGCTGTGTTCATATTCGTCCTTCATTACGTCAATCAGCTTAAAGTGGCATGTTAATGTTATTAGTATTTCGGCTCTTCGGGAACAGTTAACAAGATATATCAAGCTCTAGGTGTGTCCTGTAGGCATGCATCTTGCACACAACAGACTGAATATATGTATAGCGCGACCAAAGGGCAAAGAATAAAAGAAGATAAATGGCACTTTCTTTAAACGTACCATAGAGGGCAGAGGGAAGGCCGAAAATACTGACATACGTCAATACATCGTCACGTCTTCATCCAAGATGTTAATTCCTTAATAACACAATACATTGCATGCGATTCTTCAATCACTCGGGTTTACATTTCATGAATATTGATAATACTTCAGCTTAGTTTCTGCAAAAAGATGTGTTATTTATCCAGACAAGATGCGTCCTTGTCAGCTGCTGACACTGGTAATCAATCGCTGTGCTGTGATTCGCAACTCAATATCAGGGAAATATCAAATAATGCATTACAAATTAAATGACATATAACTAATAGTCAAAGCATCGATTTAACGGAGGATCTACAAATTCACTGTTACTTTAAGCATTAACTAAGCAGCATCTAGTCATAGCATTTATGAGCTTTTCTATATCGGCAATATCACTTCCTTGAGAAATTGTGACAAAATTATTTCCTGTTATCCAATGGAAAAGACTTTACCCGGGGATGTACTAAAAGGCTTTGTATCTAGCTATGAGCATATACTATGCTCATTTAACCATTACTAGGTACCCAATGCATGGAGGCTAGTGCCTTTGATATTTTCTCCCGCGGTTGTGTCTTCAGGCGATATTCAGCCAATGGGTTGTGATCCGATTTGATAGACCGACTTTTGATTTGCAACTGTACCCTAATGGATGACTGAATCATCAAATATTTGCACACATTCAAAATATACTGGTATCAATCGGCATTCCGACGTCGACCAGGTAGAACATCTCTAGATACAATGATATATACTCACAGCACATTTCCGCTTAATGATTATAGTAACGACGAGAACTGAATAGCAAAAGGCTATGTCTGTGATATCACGAGGTGAGATGACAAGGTACTCCCATATGGTTCTCAACACATTGAGGTGAGGTGACAAGGTACTCTCATATGGTTCTCAACACATTGAGGTGATGTGACAAGGTACTCCCATATGGTTCTCAGCACATTGAGGTGATGTGACAAGATACTCCCATATGGTTCTCCACACATTGAGGTGATGTGACAAGGTACTCCCATATGGTTCTCAACACATTGAGGTGAGATGACAAGGTACTCCCATATGGTTCTCAACACATTGAGGTGAGATGACAAGGTACTCCCATATGGTTCTCAACACATTGAGGTGATGTGACAAGATACTCCCATATGGTTCTCAACACATTGAGGTGATGTGACAAGGTACTCCCATATGGTTCTCAACACATTGAGGTGATGTGACAAGATACTCCCATATGGTTCTCAACACATTTAGGTGAGATGACAAGGTACTCCCATATGGTTCTCAACACATTGAGGTGATGTGACAAGATACTCCCATATGGTTCTCAACACATTGAGGTGAGGTGACAAGGTACTCCCATATGGTTCTCAACACATTGCGGTGCGGTGACAAGATACTGCCATATGGTTCTCCACACATTGAAATGAGGTGACAAGGTACTCCCATATGGTTCTCCACACATTGAAGTGATGTGACGGGATACTCCTATATGGTTCTCCACACATTGAGGTGATGTTACAAGATACTCCCATATGGTTCTCCACACATTAAAGTGAGGTGACAAGGTACTCCCATATGGTTCTCAACACATTGCGGTGATGTGACAAGGTACTCTCATATGGTTCTCCTCACATTGCGGTGATGTGACAAGGTACTCCCATATGGTTCTCCACACATTGCATTTAAAAGATCGCCGATTGCAACCGATATATTTCTAAAGCGAATGGTTAGTATACATAATGCCATATAGCATGGAATTAAAAACACATTCGCAAGTTTAACTTCCATGATCGATGACACCAGCTAATCCATGAGAAGAGAAAGACGAGTTTATGAGCAGCAGCGATTCAGCAATATCACCAAATTATTAAATTGTGCGCACTTATAACATAGACACTTCTCTTAAGTTATTGAATGGCTAAACGCCTAACGCGGCTTATGGATCGCGGTAGGTTTTTAGGGTTAACACGTCTCGGTACCACATCAATTACACGAACCTTTCAACATTAGATTGCATCACAAAACGTGGTATATCGTGCGATGTGGTTTGCAATATAAATGTTATTTTGACATATACAACGATACTGGATGAAAAGATACTGTCCTAGACACCTTGATATGAAATAACCCGCATATTGTTTTTGGATATTATTTAAAGTCTTCAAAAGCAGTGTCGGTCGGAGACCTCTCAGTTTGTCTCTTAAGATGTATACAAGGAAAACGTTTGATTTCATAGGGGTCATCGTCGCTGTGAAGACCTATCAATGGCGTATTATTTCGTGAAATAATTCTTATCCCATGACAGCTCCGTTGACATCCGATAGAAGCAAGCAACTGTGACTGATGTATTTACCCATTAATTAGTATCCTTGCTCTATATTAGTAAGCCAAGCTGTTGGCGGGCGTTGTTTCCATGTGTCGCATGAATACCACCCGCTGTTCAACCAGAGCATGAAACATATCATATTATCTCAGGTGTGGTAAATAACTGTTTTAAGACAGTGCCTGTTTTGCATGCAGTAAAGCAACACAAGCAGTCCTTTCCAATTACAAATACCACCAGTAGCAGGCTGTCCCAAGTGTGCGGTTGGCGATCAAAAATTAATGGGCTGTCAGACTTGCACCTCTGATGCAAACGTCAAGCTGCGCAGGTGTTGGCGATGCTGGGATATAAAATAGGCGGCATCGTCGGGCGAAAGGCCGTTCGGTTGCGCATGGGGTGTTGTCATGACTTAACAGAACGAGCCAGTCAACTTTCTTATAGCTGGCGACGACTAAGCGGCAATGACAGCAGAGGACATATATCTCGTGCAAGACGATGAATAGTGTTGCAAACGCTGCTCACAAATGCCACCCATATTTAATATGAGAGTCAGCTATAACCTTAGTGTGACCCAAGAGAAAAGATTTTTTTAATCATAGGCAACCCCTCAAAACCGCTTTTCCCCGAACAATCATGGAGCTTGTTCTTGAAAGAGGCGAGTGGGCTGACTGCAATTATCCATTCTGGTGAACTGTTTCATGGGGCGACAAGAACTGATAGTGTAGAGGATAAGACGATTGAAAGCAACTGGCATAAGGGAACAGAAGGTATGCGAGAGTAGCTATCCGACCTCCGTACTCATGTAATTTCATCGAAAGCGAATATCAGAGTGTGATATATCAAATACGGGTTATTTGGAACAACCGCTTTATCTTTGCCGCATCTTTTGATAAAGTACAATCAAAAGGTTTATTCAATTATTCATGGATTATTTTATCCTTCCCAGAAAGCCATTAACGAGTAACAACATAATGATAATTTGCCAATGTTAGTGTTTTAAGAGGTTGTATGCATCCCGTTCAATGAGGAGAATAATTCCTCTTTCCGTGTCTATTTCCACAAATGCGGAAAACATACGCATTGGTAGTGAAATTTGATTTATTCTTCTCGTGTATTCCTGTATTACCATTTATAATCACATGCCGGATGATTAACAGCATGAATCACTATTTACTGCCACTTATGAGGTCTATGTAGTATGTTTGTACCATAGACTTTTATTGCTTTATAATACTTTTAAGCCAGAGTCGTACAATGGGGGACTAAGATGAATGCATCAAAGGATATTATCATTCTATCATATGACTGAGAGAAGCTTTCAAAGTGATGGTCACACAACCGCAAACCACTCGGCCCACCCATGTATAAGACGATCAAGCGTAATTAAGTTAGAGTTATTTACTAAATTGCAGCCCGCATGTCAATTGGAAATTTACAACAGACCGACATAAATTGAAGCAATGCCAATAACCATAGAATAAGGATGTCAATGACGAGTAAATGAAAGTCCAATATTGGCAGCCTAAGCATGGTGACTTGTGCTTATTGAGCTTCACCAGGTCAGAAGGCAATCAACGCCTTACATGTTGTCGGTGTATTATCCAAATGGTGACTTGATATGTATATCACTGAATGAATAAGCAGTGCAAAGTGTTGGCAGCTGCTGTTCGGGTGCTGAGGAACATGGTTATTCCAAGTTGATTGTGCTTTTGGGAGGTAATGCTGGATCAATTTTCTTCCCATTTCATTTGTTGTCTTTATAGGCCACCTATGCACTCATGTCCGTTTCACATCTGTATGGGTAATGCAATTAAGTACAAGCGGATGAGCAAAAACGGCAGAGTGCCCTTGAGCGCACAATTACATCAAGCAAGTCTCGCTAATGCCGCCCTCCCCACACACCCTTACATATTTTCCACTTCGCCGCCGGCTTCTTAACGTATTACTCATGGGTTAGTCAAGCATACACACACACACACACAAAGACACACACACACACACACACACACACACACACACACACACACACACACACACACACACACACACACACACACACACACACACACACACACACACACACACACACACACACACACACACACACACACACACACACACACACACACACACACACACACACAGTAACATCGATTGCTTTATGAATGTGACTTCGCAAGTCAACCTTTCCAGGACCAATTACTGTCCTGTGGTGAACATTCCCACTGATCCATCGGAAACTGCTGCAAGCGCCTCCACAGCATTGCATGGCGTCAATACGATGGCCAGGTAGTGCACAGAGCGGTTTTATGACGGATGATGGTACAGATTTCAATACCCCTTTTTGGTAGAAGCAGGCGTTGGTGATCTGCAGCAGAACGAATTTCCGTCTCACATGTTGTTGCAGCGTTTTTGTCAGATATGGCTTCACATCAGTTATGCTCAAAATAATGTCGTCAACGCAAATACCAGCTATTTGACCGATATCGTGTGTTTGAACACTTAATGAGGCCAAGGCAATACATTTTGTATCTTCAGCTGCAGTTTAAAAAAATACACATGCCATAAGGTTCTGAGCAAGAAAATAATTCTAAACTTTCACCGTAATTGATTACTTTGAACTGTTTAACATATCAGTGTTGGACGACCAATTGATGATGTTTACATATTAAGAAGGAGTGGACATTAGAGGCATTCCTGCGGCGCATAACAAATGACAAGTGGTGAATCAGAGGTGTCAATGGATGGTGCTTTTAGTAATACAAAGGGTCTTTGATGTTGTGAAACGAGAGAGGGCTTGTCAAACGGCAGGTTTTACAGACGTCAATGTTTGACTGATATACGATAGACCACTCGTTATGTTGAATACAGGAGGCACTAAAATGTAAAACCCTATTTCCAAGAATAGTTAACAATGAAAGCGGCAATGGTTCGATGAATCTCATGTTTCTACCCTCCGGCATATGAAAGTAGCGAACGGATACCATGGATGCTGAACAAGTATATCCTAACAGACAGTTAATAACATAAAGCACATGAAATGGGGGGTTGGCCATAAATCCAAACACATTAGAAAGCGCCATGGTATAAAAACATGTAGGTATGTAAATAAATAATTTTAACCGAGCAAAAAAGCTTTGGAACACGATAAGACTGAAAGACGTACTGACTATACTGCAAAACTCTTCGCTCTGGCTAATCTTTATTACGACACCAATGAGGATAAGTTACACATTGCTCCCTTCACTGACTGCGATATTCTAAAAGGATTTGTTGCATTTAACGCCTGATATAAATCAGTAATAATATAAATTTTACTGCCTCGTTTTGTTTATAATATTGTATTTGTCATCTTAAAGGAAATGTGCCAGCTGGCCTCAAATGTACAAGAGTTACACTTGCAATCAACACGAGCAATCGCCAACAGCATGCAAATAGTCGGCCATAGCATATTTGGTTAATCGTTGGTTTCCATTACTGCTTCTTTCCGCAATCCATCTTACACCATCATGCCTCTCAATTTTCACGCTATCGAATAAACCCAACTGATATCAAACAACAAGCCAATTGATATTTCATTAGCCTCTCAGAGTGACGTTAGAAAAGATGGTGATATTCGGGCTTCTAAAATACATCCCCCCCCCCCCATCTAGTTTTGATTGCAAGGCAAAATACCGTCTTGAACTATGTAAATCCGGGTAACTTTGCTGTGTATTTGCGGACATATTGAAATCATTCTAATGTTAAAAATATGTTAAATCACTTGTCAACATCGTTGCTAGCATCTGCCAAGAGGAAGCAATGGTGAATGTAATTTCGATGCCATAATATTTGTATCGTTCTCTTCGTTTGCTATACGCTATGTTCTGTACATTTATTGTTTATAAACATAAAACAATTTAATTATTCATGATTAAAAATGATTGCAATAATAACAGTAATAATTATTATTGATATTATTAGGAAGTTTGCGTCAACTTTGTGTGAGGAATCAACATACGTAGCAAAGCGAAAGCAAATTTACCAATGTCAAAGGCATAATGCCCTCTCCATGTAAATCTAACTATAAAATGAGGCGACGTGTGACAATCAATTGCAACTCCGTAACAGATACGATTGCATGTATATAAGAATAGGTAAGTCAAGGTTGGTTTCCTAAAAAGATTGCCTCGGAGCAGAGTGTGGACAATTATGTGCCGCAATCATCTAAATATTCCTACATCGCCAACAGTATATCCGCATGCGTTAATAACTTTAAATTGGCGTCCTGTGCGTCATTTGAAAAAATGCTACCAGTGTCAGTCAGATGTGACGCTTCGTGTCAGGAATTGTAAGATAGATCGATTAACGGATATATGGACTGTCACGATTGCGATGAATATGAGTTGCGAAGTGACAGCTCTGTGAAAGATTGACCTAACAGCCAATGTATTCGTGAATCTGCTCACGAAGCAAGACGCGAGTTATGTAAGGCAACACTAATATACGATTTATGACTACCTAAAGCAGCTAAATAGATATCATTGAGCTACTCAACAACTTGTTTGGCCTGTGTTAACCCGCAATTAAGTCACGAATAGAGGATCAACTGGGACAACTTGAATAATACAGAATCCAGTTACAGTTGCACATGTGATATCGCTAGACGATCCCAAATCATCTCCCTGCTACATATACAATGGTAATCAAGATGTGGCATTTCGTTGGTTCATGGAAACCAATTCATTCGTTGGAATCATTGAGAAAGTTAATTGAACGTGTGCTATGCCATGTGATATCATTAGCATCATGTCTATCGTTCCTAGTAAGTAATCACCGCTCCATAAATCCGATTTTGTCAGCTTATCATTAATTAATGGCCTAACTAATAGTTAACATATATTGTATCAAATATGTGGGGCTCAAGTTCCAGACTCATAACACCACCTATGCAACGCCATATTGTCCACTATTGTTCGATCGTGTAAGAAAAAATCTGTAGTTACATAATTAAGGTATATATATCATACTGATGACGCATAGATAGCGCGGAGATGAGTTCATTTGTCTAGTACCATCCGTCCATATATGCTGTTGTAATATGTTGCAATGTAAGCGACTAAGATATTCTTATTCATTTTCTTACACCACCATAACAATCACAATCACCACCATCACCACTATCACCATAACCAACACCATCATCACTATCACCGCCATAACAACCACCTACACCGCCATCACCACCACCACTATCACCACCACCACCTACATAACTATCACCATAACCACCATCAGCATCACCACCACCACCACCAACACCATCACCACCACCACCACTACCACCACCACCATCACCACCACCTACATAACTATCACCACCACCACCATCAGCATCACCACCACCGCCACCAACACCATCACCGCCAACACCATCACCACCAACACCATCACCACCACCACCACCATCACAACCACCACCACCACCACCACCACCACCACCACCTACATAACTATCACCACCACCACCAACACCATCACCACCACCACCACCACCACCATCACCACCAACACCATCACCACCACCACCACTACCACCACCACCACCACCTACATAACTATCACCACCACCACCAACACCATCACCACCACCACCAACAACAACCAACCAACACCATCACCACCATCACCACCTACATAACTATCACCACCACCACCAACACCATCACCACACCACCACCACCACCACCACCAACACCATCACCACAAACACCAACACCATCAGCACTAAGATTATCACCACCAGCACCGTCACTATTAACACCACCACCATCACTACCACCACCATCATCATTACCACTATCACCACCACAATCTTTCTCATCAGCGTTACTGTCATCATTATCAACATCGCTGTTATTACCATCATCGTCATCATTTATCATCAAAATTCAGGTTATAATTGTATATTTTCCCATTTCCAGTTACCCCCACTGTAACAGAGTAAAAGTTGTTGTACTGGTTTTGGCTGGGTGAGGTCTGGTTCATGAGTAGTGAAACTTGCTCTGGTCGAATAGCGGTTGGCTTTATCGGTGGTTACACCGGTTTTGGTGGTTTCATACTCAGTGCTCTACGGTGCACGTAGGAGTATGTTTATATATAGATATGTTTGTTTGTAGGTACTATTATGTTGCTTTTATATGAATGTTGTGTTTAGGTGCTTTGGTCGTTATATTTGTATAACTGTTGGACTTGTAATTTAACCTCTCGTGAAGCCTATAAATCATCGCATTCCCTGACTGGATTGTGAGGGCTATTACGATGTCCACGTGAAGAAAAGGGCGTGGCTTCTATAAAAGGGTTTGATCTCTGAAAATTCGGGAGTTCTGCCGTCGACGCTCGGAAGTGTAATCCCAGCTCGCGGTTGTGTTCTTCCGTCCTTGACATGGTCTTCAATTTCTTCTGCACAGACATATTTTCTCTCTTACTATGGGTGTCCAGAATTCCAATTAAAGCCTATAAGCTTGCATAGTATGCAATATATATATTCTCGCAAGTGTTCTCCTGGCATTACATAGTAGACAAAAGATGAGCCATGTACGTTATTGCTTGCCCAGATTCAACAGACGTGTTGTGCGCTGTAAAGACAACCGACTTGATTTCGTTATTTACTTGGCGAATTCGCATTGACGAAGTTATGGCGATCAGTGGGGTTTGTTATAGGTCAAATACAACGGTTTTCTTCATTTCATTATAAGTGATTCAAAGTGAAGATTAATTACTCATTTACCAACGGCGGCCCTTAGTTCATTGCACCGGCATGCATAAACGCTAAAAATCCACCTATAAGGTCCCACTCGGAAGAAAATACGAAGCCATCTTCTCGATGCCATTTTATATCAGTTGGCCGTTAGGGGCAGGTTGCGTAACGTCACACGTGCAGCACGGCCTCCAAGAGAATTTGACAGCGAGCGAGCGATGCGAAAAGCGATTATTTTTGATTTCAAGATTACACCGCATTACACCAAGCCATGTCGTCTTCTGATGAAGATTACGAGGCCCCATTACAAGACATTGGGGCAAATTATGCCCATTGCTGCTTAGTTCAGCCAATACGGGCGGGATTCGAATCATGGATGAATTTATTGAAGGACTTAAAGCCGCTCTCAGTGACGCTGCGGTCATTGAGACTTTTAAGTCCACAATTTGTGATCCATTGCACAAGGAAATCACTGCGCAGAAAGAAATAATAAAGAGAAAAGACGACTCCAACGAACGACTAGAAAAACGGGTGCTCGGTCCTGAAACTCAAGCCGACACTCTTGAACAGTATACTCGCAGGAACAGTCTTAGAATTTACGGCATTCCTGAACATAAACATGAGGATTGTTGTGAAGAGATAATAAAACTTGTGAATAAAGATCTCAATATGTCTCCACCAATCACAACATCGGACATCGACAGGGTGCACCGAGTCGGCATACCGCCGACAGAAAGCAGACCTGGATCCCGTCCTGTCATACTGAAACTGGCGACATACAGAACACGTGAGAAAATCTACAAAAAGCGGACCAACCTAAGGCATTGTTCCACGCCGATCTTTATTAACGAGGATTTGACCAAAGCACGCTCCGAATTACTTTGGAAAGCAAGACAGCTGAAAAACTTGGACACATGATGGAAAAGTACTCGTGAAAAATCTTAAGGCGAAAATCCTCCATATACGCGAGATGACAACTCTCGAGAAACTGTGAAATAACTTTGTACGAAACCGCCTTGATGTAAGTCTCATCATCATTCTTTATATCCATATATTGTGTACTATATACACCAGCACTACCATTTTGTACACTTATGGAATCAACTATAAGATCACATTTGTGTAACATATGTAACACACGTGTGCACATTCATTCCTTTTATCTAAAATGTTCCATATGTTGTCGGCTTACTCATTTAAATTGTCTGTCACAAGTATGCACAAATGATTCACTATACACCTCCAGAGAATGCAACAATTGGTTTTGTGTTAACTGTGTGCAATGTATATTCCCATTTAATAATTTTAATGATGATAGAGACTTTATGAATGCTATTAATGATATTGTGGAATGTGGACCACATAACATGGCAAATGCTGAGGGCATTATTTTGAATGTACATGAACTTAATGATACTAAACAAGAAAATCCGTTGTCCGCTTTTGATCCAGATATGAATTACTACAACGGAAATCAAAAAGACTATACCATAGCAAACTGTAATTATTATGTAGAAGATAAATTCAACGCACTTTGTAAAGCTTCTCAAGTTAACTCTGACATGTATTACTTTTGCATGTGAATATTCGCAGTGCTCAAAAAAACTATGCATATCTTGATGCCTCATGCATACACGACTTACTGAAATTATATGTAAGCACGTTATATTATATAACTATCAATTTGGTTTTCGAAAGAAACACAGTACCACTCAAGCTATAAGCTACTTGGTTGATAAAATTATTAATGCTCACGAAGAACATAAAAATGTTTTAGGGATTTTCATTGATCTAAGTAAAGCATTCGACACCATCAATCACCGTATTCTTATAAGAAAATTGGAACACTACGGCATTAGAGGCATCGCATTAGAGTGGATAAAAAATTATTTGTTCGAAAGATACCAATATGTTACTTACAACGGTGTCCACTCTGAACGAGGGCGTATTACTTGTGGCGTTCCACTAGGCTCAATCTTGGGGCCACTCTTGTTTTTAATCTATGTCAACGACATTGTTAATGTTTCGAAATGTATGCATCCTATACTGTATGCAGATGACACTAATATGTTTGTAACTGGTAATAACATTGATGATATGATAAACTGTACAAATGTGGAGCTGACAAATTTAGTACTATGGCTGAATGCCAATAAGCTTTCGTTGAACGTCAACAAAACACATTACCTGATATTCGCACCTGGGCGCTATAGCCCAACACCAACTCAGCCACTTTATATCAATAATCAGGTTATAAGGAGAGAGAGCTCGACAACATTTTTGGGAGTCAAGTTAGGTAGCAAATTGACACGGCAGTCTCACATTCAACATATAAAATTGAAAATTGCTAAAAATATCGGCTTACTTTGTAAGGCAAAAAATATTTTTAGAACAAGTACCTTAAATACTCTGTATTATTCGTAATATACCCAAACATAATATATTGTCTCGAAGTTTGGGGTACAGCTGCAAAGATATATACAAACTCTATTGTCAAATTACAGAAACTATGCTGTAGAGTAATTACCGGTTCGCCAAAGCGCACATGTTCATTGACATTATTTAAATCCTTAAATATATTACGTTTTACTGAGTTGTATGAATATTGTATCATGTTGTTTATGTTTAAGTTATATAGAGGTGATTTGCCTAATGTTTTCAAATTAATGTTTCGACGAAAATCCTCCAATCAAACAATTACTACAAGACAATCTAGACATTTTATTGTACCGTTCTTTAAATCGAAAGTTGCCTATAATAGCGTGCGCTCGAAAGACGTGAATATCTGGAACGCAAATTGCAAAGTTTAATGTATTTTGCTCATTGCATTCTTTTAAAATGGCTCTACGAATTCATTTTCTTGCTAAGTACATTGTATGAAGTATGCTCTCCTGGCACATGGTTTTGTTTATTTTTACAGTACTATACTCATAAGTGTATGATAAATTATTTTTTATTCTGTTGAATGTCCTTCTCTTAAAAGTAATTTATTCTTTTGAACATGTTACGAGGACTTAAACATCTCATGATGTCTCGTCCTCATTGTCACAACAAACTTTGTATATCTTACTCGAATTATTATTTATAATGTATGATATGTTGTTGTTGTTGACAAATAAATAAATAAATCAATCAATCAATCATTCGAGTCAAACCGCCTCGTATGCAGATTCCACAAAAGATCTCGACGAATGGTGAATATTGAATACCCTTCCCAAGCTTTACTGAACTATGTTAATTGGTAAACAATAATCCTTAGTTTAGGTTACCTAGTAAATTTACACATTCTGTAAGTTGAAGATGGTCTGTTGACAGACCTTACGACTACAACGAATAGTACTATTAAATGCGTCTTTGTCATTGTACCCTCAGCACATTTAATATTCTGGACAGATTTGTAAAATCAATATATCAAGTATCGCCTTTTTACATTCATTTCATTGTTCTACGAATGTAAAAGCTACTACGACAGTCTTATCTTTAATTATTCCTTTAATTTAGATGTAGCTGTCAACACATTACAACGAGTGTGTGAGTGCTGCGGAAGTTTGGAGAAAGTGATGGCTATAACGGATGAATAGACACGCATCACAAAGCATCCCGGGTTCCCATCAAACTGCCTGTTCCCATCGAACTGCCTGAACAAATGCTGGAAGCGTTCAAATTTGAATTTATTCAAATGGATGGAGCAACAAGGACAGTTTGAGGTTGAACAGTCATATCATTTATTGCTGAGGGAACACCAATCTCGCTGGGTAAAATATTCAGTGTTCACACTGGTTAACTGCAATATATTTCACATAGTCATGAATAAATAACAACACCAGTTACACGAATCCTGATGCAGAGCTTACAATCAAATTACAATTGATTTTTTAATTATACAACTAATTTCTAAACCATAGATATCTTATCAATATATTGCGTCAGATAATTCAGGTATCTAGCCTACCGCCGGTTTACATTCTGGGTATGTCACAGACTGGGAAGAAAAAACAGGAAAGTACTGCCAGCCTGTGTGATAACAGCTATTAGAAGACACGGCGGCAAATACGCAGGATATCTACAAGAAAGCTAATGAAGATGTCTTGGTCAGGTTGATTCGATATTGCCTTAAAGGATGTCAATGTTTACAAATTGACAAATAAAAAGACACATGGATACATACAACAGAAGCAATCCCTGCCAATGCATTTCATCAATTATGATAATGCAGTTCCCTTGTGACAATTACCGAAACATTTTCCTGCACGCCAAATGACAAGTGAGAGCAAGCTTTGTGGTCAGCAATTTTTGGGCTTGACACCTCATTCGGTGATTCATCACTGTCACTTGAGTTATCTGTTCCATCAGCTGCCAAAACCATTTCATTTACTGCCTGCACGACAAAAATCTAAATAAATATTAGTCAAGTCTAGCCTAAATGTTCAGCCAGTGGATCTCACCTGTTGTCGTTGCCTTGACTCGGAGGCTCTCCGTCGCTTAGTTTGATCAGAACATAGAACTGTCGTAAGATTCGGCTTCCAGTCTTAATTGACTTTCGTCACCCATATGCTGTCTTTTGGAAACCGAAAAAAACTCACGCTTGATTTCTCATTGTTCCGACAGGAGAACACACAACAATAAGGTACAATCCACACCAAGAAATGCACCAGACCGCGAAGAAAAATGAGTGCGTCACACACTGTCAACCAATCGCGAAAGGCTGAAGATGGCGAGTACAGTTCGCGATTAGCGTATGTTACGTCACTAAACGGAAATTCCCGAATTTTACTGAGCGATATCTTGACAAATTCGACTTGAACATACAGATTTTAAATCACTTTTTTACGAGAAAGAAAGCGCACAGTCACCTTAATTTGGTTACGATACCCATTAAAACGTTGAACTTTGGAAAAATGGAAGGAAAAAAATCACTATATTTTCCTTTTCACTTTGCGAATGCTTTCGCCAAGTTATCTTGATCAGTGCCGTTTGTGGTTTTGTGTTTGTGTTTAAATATTAACTTGGTGAATGCTTTCGCCAAGTTATCTTGATCAGTGCCGTTTGTGGTTTTGTGTTTGTGTTTATTAACTTGGTGAATGCTTTCGCCAAGTTATCTTGATCAGTGCCGTTTGTGGTTTTGTGTTTGTGTTTATTAACTTGGCGAATGCTTTCGCCAAGTTATGTTGATCAGTGCCGTTACAACTGCGGCATCTAACTGTATATTCTCAATAGTTGTTCCACAGATCAAGCTTAAAACATTTCGTGTGCATAGTTTTCCCATGAGGGGCAGGTAAAAGTACAGCGGGTGTCACTTCTGCTAGGTTTTCACTGGCTTGTTGAAGTGCCTATCGCACGAAAATTCATGTTTTTTTTTCGCCAGATTACGGAAATATAACCCAGTACCTATTCTGTTTATGTATCAGCCGTGAAAGTGCGCGCTTTCGGATCGCTATTCAACTTTAAAGGCTGGTTCAGCGTATCGAAACGACGAGCACATGAATGATTAATCGCCTCCGCGTGAAGTCAGATCCGACAATGTTTTGTTAGCGAGGCGCGATCTGCGTTACGATTCTCGCAAAATAGCTGATGGTAATTTTGCTACTTCATCACGTCTGGAGAGCGACGAACAGACATACGATGGCACATATCATTTGCAGACCATCGTTGCAAGGCAAATGTTTTCTTATAGATTCGAACCAGAAATGAGCGATTCAGACGTCTCTGATGAAGTGAATAAAGCCGCCTGCGATGCCACTGCTGCGTCTGGGGGTCTTACTCTCGCGGGTCATCCTGCCCAGGATATAGGGCGGCTGCAGAACAAAGCTTGATGAGCTATGTCTGATCGTATTTATGCTCCAGATAATCGTATATGTGTTGGTGTATAACGCGAGAAGTTGATCCATACATTTTACAAACAAAGTTTTTATACCCTCTTTTCTTTAACATATTTTCCTACACTTATTATACGTTTTAATGCAAACAATCCAAAGTGTTGCAAATCCATTAAAATATATAGGTTCAAACATATCATGTATATTGACCGTTGAGTTTGATGGGAGCCTGGTGAACAGCAAAGTCACAGAAGGTTTTCACAAAACAAACAAAACCCTAGGGTCTATTCAATATTATGACATACCAATTGTTCAGTGGCCACAACCGCTCCGTGCCTTCGTGGAATGCTTCAGTTAAATCAATTTTCTGAATTATCGTATTTATACAGATCAATGAATTTGCTGCATGGTCGAAATGTATTGTAATTTCTTAGCAAGACTATTTAATTAATATTAGTCCAACAAGAGGGTCATCGAGTCTCACCCCCTGCTTCTCTCTTGATATAGGCATGTCTGCTTTTCTTGCGCTGGGGTGGGAGGGGATCACTTGTCGCGTCATCATTTCTAGTTTGCCTGACAGCAGAGGCCTTCGCAAAAAGAATACGTACAACATCTGGTTTTAAAACCAGTTTACAACGTGGTAGACTATCCAAACCAGCTCTTCTCTAAATTTAGGTGCCCGCTCATAAATCCCTCGATTAAATGTTGCCCCTGCCCCTACCATTTGTCTCGTCATCGTAATACCTGGCCAGTCCATTGTTTCTTTAAATCGTCCTTGAACAAGCTCACGCCGTCCAAACTTATACGCGAGCAATTCCCAACACAACAACGATTAACCATTGTGTTTGGTCGCTCACAAGATGGGTGAAAACGATCAAATATAAAAAAACGAGAGACGACAAATTACAATGTAAACAGCTAGGAACTCCTTGCGCCTCTGAGAACGGGCTCACTTTGTTGGCGTTACTAATCTTGGTCTGACCTAGATCATGACTGCCGTAGAAATTCGTCGATGGAGCTGACGATTTATCAAATTTAGGCCTTGACAGATCAGATGTGACGGTTATTGGACCGGTTTGAGTTTATTGATCACATTATGACTTGATTTCAGCGAAGTACCTAAAACCGTGCAAAGGGCACTTTAACATCAGCTCCCAGATTGTGCTGTACAAAGGTCGCTGTTCGACTCTTTACAGTCACGTGCTTCAGTATGGCATGCCGCGGTAATATTTTATGAACAAAACTCATCCTTGAGTCTGCCAAATCATTGTCAATCTATCATGGCCCCGGCCACATGATTATTTTCATAAATTTGATCGTTTATAAAAAATCATCAATATACGTGCGATGGTCATACAAATTTGTTGAATTGTGTTTGCCAAGAATTTTGAATTCATAAAAATAATGAGCCGATTTCGATTTTTTTTCACTTCCTCGTACAGTTTGCTACGTTCTCCCATGCCCTAGTGGGCCCCCTGATTTTTTGTTAACTAGATTTTTGGCTGGAGATACAGGTCGCAATTTTTACAGAAAATCGAATTTTTTTCTTTGATAAGGTCGGCTACAATATAGCGCAGAATCAAGACCTTTTTTTTATCTTACCCTAAACTAAGGTCAAGGTAATAGAAAATGTGAAAATCTAGAATCCCGAATATCTTCGTGGATAGTTTTCCGATCTTTACAATATTTAAACCATTTTGTAGCTTAATTTGATTTCAATGATTTGTTAGATGTATGTTTTGATAAAAGTTAATGGTTTTCCGAAGCGCCTAAGGTCGAAAAATCATGATATCAGTCCAAATTTTAAGAAATTTTACAAAAATAATTCCATCGCATATGAGGTCATTGATACCTGTCTTCAGTGGCATCGGAAAATTTCATGGATGTAGATATGGCCATTTCCGGTTCCGAACGAGTCAAAGTTTGTAAACAAATACCACAATGCCCAATATCTGCTCGTATAATGCTTTGATTTTTAAAATGTTTACATATTCTGAAAGTTTTTTTATTCAATCGCAAACTTAGTTGCCATACATGTAATTGTAAATAAAGCATTGTTAAATACATTTTCGTAGGTCGAAAATTTATGGCAGCAAAAATCTGTAAAATTCTTTAATTCGTAATTGACAAGCCAATTATAGTCAGATCGACAACAACTTTTTGAAATCTGATAACATTATGGAAATGGAAATTTTGTATTTTAAGCTTTGTATTTATGATGTGCTGAACCCAGAGGTGTTGTTGTGACCTTGACCTCAAATTACGGCGAATGCTTTGACAAAGTGAAAAATATCTCAGTGGCTAGTGGTTAGATCTTTATTCATTTAACACCATTTTTTTTAATAATTTAATTAACTTTTTAAAAAATCTCGTATCAAATACAGGGCATAAACGCTCGCTTCCTGACGCCATGCTTGTAAGTGCCGAGCTGCTACACGTTTAACCTGAACAGCACTGTACTTAGTTAAATGCTCGGCTATAATTGTGCTGTTCCCTTGCTTAGTTAATGAGACAACTAATGAGAATTTACTGCAACTTGTAATTAGTTAATTGTTCAGAATAAAATGGGCTGACGTCGATTGAAAAATTAATAACGACACAACATTTATGATGGAGATACTGCGTGATCGGAGCGATATTAACGATGTTATATACGATAGATCGTTTTAGAAAAATTGACTGTATATATATATATATATATATATATATATATATATATATATATATATATATATATATATATATATATATATATATATATATATATATATATATGGCCTTATTCACAACTTTATATTTCCTGCATGCAGTACATAGCATAATTTAGCACAACACACGGTTATTGTCTTATGCAAGTTAAAACTTTTTCACACCATATTGCGGATATGCTTACTTTTGGCGCGACAGTTTATCGAGCCTCAGTCGATCGGCTACTAGTAAACTCGACCCTGGTCCATTAAATCGACCCTGTGGCAACATTACATGCGAAGTTGATAATTGAAGTAAATGTGGTATGATGCGTTCCTAAAGCGGCCATTTCACCAAGGATTGGTTTGGTCCCAATAGTACCCGATCCTTTTTTTTTTGTCGACTGGCCGCATTTTTGCGAAAATAGTCGGAACAGTCCACCGAGGATCGGGTACCGAAAAAGTGATTGGCTACTGTTTTTAAACATGTTGAATAACAGTAGCCGATCAAAAACCGTCGGCCCGTGGTCGTCTTGGTCTTCCAAAGGTCCCCTGAAGGTCCCATTGTCTCGCCCGCCCTCTGGAGCTTGCGTATGGCCTCTACGCTATCTACCGAGGGTCGTGCGTAGTATCGGCGAAGTGTAAGCACCGACCTTCACCAGATCCTCGGACGACTGACCCGCATGTGTCCCGTTAGTGCCCATAAGATCTCGATTACCCCTGCAGGTAGCCGACCTCCGGGCTGACGTGTGCCAAAATAGCCAGTTAAGGGCGATCCGCAGCCGAGAGTAAACGACCAATCAGATTTTCGCCCGCTCTTCGCGCGAGAGTAGCCTAGAGTAGCCTAGAGTAGCCGGCTTAAGCCCCGAGATAAACCGATTAGGGTGACCTATATAAATAGGGGTCCTACAGCAGACCGTAACCCGCTTCGACACCGACCACGCAACACCTCTACAATTCAACGCTCTACGGATCAACACTCTACAGACCAACGCTATGCCAAGAGGAAAGAACACTGGCTAGGGAGCACACCAAAACCTGGAACATAGTAAATATAATTATTAGATACAACAGCAAGGGAGATATCAATGCAAGAGAATTAAAATCCAAATGTTGTAATGAAACAAAACACAAAAAATTCCTCTAAAATGTCACAAAGAATGAATTGTTACTAAATACAACAGCAAGGCATATATTTACTCAAAATTATTATAATTAATAATACATTTACAAATTAATACCAATGGCAGAGAATTATAAACGAAATATAAAATAAAAACTGCACACTTTTCTCAGAACAGGTACTGAAACTAAAAACAGGTGAAAATCATTTAAAATTTCACAAAAACTTACTTCTTTTTGGCATAAGTTCTCTTTGTCCTTTGCTTCCTCAGCATATTTTCTAGTGTAGTAACATTTTGCTGTGCTATGGCAGAAGGAAGTTGTAGAGCTACAACAAGCCCCAGCACTGCTTGTTGGTCCATGACCTTCCCTGGCTGGTCAGAAAGTGATGAAAGGCTTTGGTCTGGCTCGATTTATATAGTCGGGCCCCAAAAACACTCCGGCCAAATTCTTTCGGCCGAACAACGACCGAAGATCGTTTAAATCGTCCGAAGACCGTTTACTTTCGGCTTCCTGCGGCTCCCTGCGTCAACATACGCCTTCATTAGGTCACTCTCGCACAAAGAACGGCGGAAGAATGGCAGACATCGGCCGCATAGCAGCCGAAAGCGTCCTCTCTCGAGCCGGGATCGGCCTCTCACTGCCTCTCTCGGCCGAACAACGCGCAAAGATCGCTCACTTGCGCGAGATGCGGGTCTCTACCAGGCCTTTGCCATGTACCTGCGGGTACTTGCGCGTACTTTCGCATACTTGCGCTTCGGAAACGTGTCGATCGCGCAAGGAACGTCCGTGATTCGTCTCCCCGCCATGGTCCATTGGTCGGGACTCAATCGGGTCAAAAATGGAGACGATTGGTGACGGTTCAGGACGACAAAGGGTCGATCAAAAAAATTGATTCACCGGGGACAATCTGGTCCAGATCGGGCCGATTTGAAAAAAACCATCCTTGGTGCAATGCCATCTTAACCTATCAGGATCACAGTTTCGACATCGTATGTCTTATCAGGTATGCAAGAAAGCTTGTTGGCTATACTTAAGTGTCTTTTGAGAGGTGTGTTTCTGTGGCGTAAAATTACGGTACTGGGATTATTATGAAGGTTGTCTTGTTCGTCATTATCATCCATTTTACTCGTGTCTGAGCCGGTTGGTGGGTCGTACCCCTCAACCATGCATGGCTTATATCAGGTATCTTTGTTTTTGCAAATGTTGGGTTGAACAGTATGATGAGATACAAAGTTATGTCGCTGATAATTATTATAAATCCAAACTAGGTTCCTCCTACATGCAAATGTAATAGTTATTTCATAAATTTTTCATTCATATTTGATTTTATTGGATATAAACTTATTTGATTCATTTAATTGATTCGTTATCCATCAGATATCTTAGCATTGAGGTGTTACCACGCAGGAGGTCATCATTGAAACTCCAAGCACCAACGTTGGCACTTGTAAAGGCATAAACAGTAACAGTTTCTCTATCTTCATAGATTGTGAAGGCTTGCGGTACACGCAACCACAACTACTCTTGTTTTGGAGGTTTGTATGGGAACAACAGATGACTCTAAACCAGTAACTGTGACCGTATCTAAAGCTATTGGTTGTTGTACTTTTGAAACGCATATCACGACACCATGCTGGCCATTATGATCAGTCTTGGATGAACTATTTTCTTGGAAAGCAATGTAATCATGTTCTTGCAAAAAAGAGTCTACATCATGCTGAGAGTGAGATTTGATTCTGTGAAACATATAGCATTATTTTGGGACAGAATTTCATTTTCTTCTGGGCGTTTGAGATCAGCCATTCTATCGATAATATGGCTTATGTGAAGCTGGCCAATCGTCAACCATTCTGGCGATCTCCTTGTGCGCGGGATTCCGGGAAGGCTAGGATTCGCCCCACATCAATCGCTTTCGGGCGAATTTGGGCCATTACACAAGGAAATATTGATACGAATTATCAACTGTAAAATGTTACAAATATGTTTTCTGTTGTGTTCAATGTCAGGCAAAGAAATGGATTAGTGAATGGCTCCCAAGTGCACGTGATTGCTTTCAACGGAACATTTGTCAGTGTGGAATGTTATTCTTGCACTGAGATATTTGGAAAAGAAATCTTTTCTTGTTATGACCCGACCATGCAACAAACCGTGGCGACCAGAGAGCAGGTTATTCTTTGCCTCGCATACACCCTAACCAAAGCTGTGGAGGTCACTGACAGTTTTCAAACCTTGTGTGCAATGATCCATACGTGAGGCCTCTTCTTATAACTTGCAGAATTAAGGCAGAGATTGCAAATGTTTTGAGTGCTGGTTAAAAGAATAACACCTTGACAGTTCCTACTGTGGCGTGATGTATGAATTTCACTTTCATTTGTTTTTGCTGACCATATGGTATTTTCACTGTTATCACATGCACCATGGCAAAACTGAAGAGTTTGAATTATTCTCAGTGTGGCCCGGTTAGACGGTAGTATACATATATACCGCACTGCGCGAAAGTTATATCTCAAGTGTCCGCATCTTCTCATCAATGTTGTGTACTTACCTATCTATATTTGTCGAGAATCGAGATGACAATATTTTGGTTATCCGCTGTTTCATGATTATTTAGCAATTGTCACATAAGTTTTTAGAATCAAAACGTTCGTTCACGGCAACCTCCGCCTCAAATAAATATCCTGTTACGCACTTTCAGTTTCACTCGCCATGTGGCTGCGGGTCCCGCAGGGGGCACTTAAGTATGTGTTATACATGTGCCGCGCAATGGGCCATGTTTGTTCGGCCTCAAGGTTGGATTTGTTGGGCTTCGTACTTGTACGACGGGGTATGCTTTTCTCTATTATCACGATACGATGGGTACGGGTTTTCGAGGTCCCACAGCACCATAGCTCAATCATCAAATATCCACCCTTTCCGACTACGTCAAAGGGCTCTTACGATATCAATTGGGTCCCAAAAACGCTCTCTGAAAGACAAAGGCATTGCCTGCTCTTTTGTCATGCATTCACCATGTGATAAATTCTGGAATTGCGCTTTTAAAGAGTTTATTTGCAGGGGACATTGGTTAACACATGGTCATCTTCGTTGATCTACGGGCTACTAAGGACGCGGTGATCGGAACTGGTGTGGCAATTTTCCAGCACATTTATCATGAAGAAGGTACTGCATTAAGTGCATTTCGACACACCATCACGGGACTGATCAAACCAGTGACTCCAACAGAGGGTGCAGCTGCACAGCATTCTCCCCGTGCCTATTGTCGAAACTGAGACTAGATGATGCTTTTGATCCAAGTGACTATGGATGGGCGGTAGGGGTTCATGGTTATGAGCCAGTTCCAACACTAGGCCCCATGGCTCTAGAGGAGCTGCTCCAGTTCACAAGTTGCAATTGTAACGGAGGCTACAATTGTATCCATGATAATTTAGAGTCAGAAGAAGACTCAGACTTACATTTCTCAGGTTTTGTGACATTGTGTGGCAGCATGATTTTCACCGTAGCATTCAGGAAAAATAAAGTAATTAAGTCCCTTTTTTCAATTTACATCCTCTTTTATTTTCAACAAAAACAAGTAAGTTTGGACGAGTGGTTGCAATAGGCGTGGCTGTTTTTACATAAAGGAGTGGTTTTGGTGCACAACAAACGTTTGCGATCAATTCAGAATAATATTAAACACCAGCTTGACAAATCACAAGCTGCTTTAGGCAGAGCTAAAGTTTTCTCAAAGAAAATTATGAGTACCCCATTTTTCAGCACCTGTCACGTGTCCCCTATGGTATTTGAATGTAAACGTTTTAAGACATGTTAGTTGACACCTTTATAAACACATTGGGGAAAAGATTTTATGGCAAGGAATTTCTACACAGATTTTAGTGGATCATTCCCCACAAGGACTGTATTCCATCCATGTTTCAAATGCATTCCCAGCATTCGCAAGTAAATGCATGTTAAAAGCAGAAATAAAATTGAGGCCCTCAGTAATTGTATAATGCAGCAGCTGATGCACGGAGACACATGGGATTAGCAACATTCGGTCCAAGAAGACGGAGTATGGAAAAGGGAATGAATGGTATGGTGGAGCATAATCGATCAAATATTATGGAGGGGAAGATAGATGACAAATGGTACATGGGCATACATGATGCCAGGGAAAAAAGATAGCTATCCCAGTTTGAAATGCTGTCTTACAATAGCCGTCTTTGCTGATTGTCTCGGTTCAAAGTGGGATTGGTAGCTGGAGATTCAAAACCAAGGGTTTATGTTCAAGAACCTTTTAACATAATCGGTTCCTTATCATGAGGCTCACGTTATGGTTCGTAGATGAAAACGTTCCTTAAAGTATTGGTGTGTGGGTGAATGAAAGCTCATGATAGAAACCAACATTGATGATTGCAATACGCTCAATACGATAGTCTCGGAGCGGGGCTGTGAGATAACGCGTTTACAGCGTCATAATGTTGATTTGTTACCATATCATGTCATACCTGAGAAAGTTGGGTCAATAACCACGTCCTTTTAAAGGCTTCACTAAAATATCGACCTGGTAAAGTCAAATCTTTGGGTAAAGCCTGCTGCTTGCCAGATTTGATGCGGGTATTGCATTTATTATTGATGTTTTGCAACAATATTTCACTTATACCAAGAGGTATAACATGCAAAACTGGCTGCATACAATCCCACGTTAAAGTTTTGTCATAGGGATTGTATTCCACTTCGTAGACAAACTAACCGCCATAGGTCTACAACTGACTTATATACGACAAGGACATTTGTTTGACAGCGTTCTGTGACACTGAATTGAATTATGCGGCATATTTCACTTTCATCTAAGTGCTTTGATTTGCTATGAATATCTGAATGCTACACTTACTATCTACCTTACGATTATCGTGACTAACACATACCACCAATAGCTAGCTTCTCATGAGCGTGTCTCCGATTCTACTAA
>CM067357.1:48986677-49006677 GCA_034190875.2 Urechis unicinctus
CACTACACTACTAATTACGGACTGCACAGTGTTTCGATTTTGATCCATGCTCACCTTTGGGTGAGCTTCAGAAAGGCGGATCGGGCCCGACCCCCAACGGGCCCGCCGGCAAACCCATGGACCAAGGTGTCTACCCTGTTCATGGCTATCCACCACTTTGAGTCAAATGGGGAGAGTGACACATTGTTGGCGTGTAAAATCTGGAACCAGAATTTCACAAGCTCGTGTGCATCTCACACATGCTGACAAGTTCCTCTAGGCGTTCCACTCGCTACATAAGATCATCATTCTTAGACTCCAGATCTCCCACAATATCCTTCAGTTCCATAAGGTCATCGTTCTTACTCTCAAAATCACTGACAACATCTCTCAGATCGATCTCTAATTCTTTTTTCTCTTCTTTCAGATAATCTATTTCCAACTTCAACTATTTTACACAACCTTCAAGCACAGCAATACGCTCTTCGGTGTTCATTTATATACATAACACCCTCGTTTATTTAATATGCAAAAGTCCGCGTAATGAAATCACTGTACATTGAGTTTGGTCAATATCAATTATAGTCTGCTGGACGGTGTAGAAGCAGGAGCACCCAATTTCTTTTTAATGCCTTCTAATGCTTTGTCTTTTACACGTTGGATCAGTGCGTTTTTTTGCATCGATTGATATGGTATAGTCTGGTATGCTTTGACAGATCTAGCCTTCATTTGGGTATATTTTGTGACCTGGGCTAAGACGAATTTAAACTCATTATCCAAGATATTACCATCTTTTAGTCCCTTGATACAATGTTAGCGATGGTATTCAATTTCATTTACTTTTTTACCTAAATGGTCAGTCACCGACTGCTAAATTTACCAGCAATTCCAAGCAGCCCACAAGCGGCCCCAGTAACACCCAACACTATGGCAATAGGAATGGAAACTACTGTAGACATTACACCTACGCCACCTGCGCCAAGACATATACAAACAGTAACTAAAGCAGTCTCTACTACATCAACTCAACTAACTGCACGCCTATGTTTCTTGTACACAAATTTGAATCACTTTATCGGGGTTTTGTTTCTTGAGGCTGATCTCATTCAACCAAAAGGAGTGCCCTGGATTGGGGGGCAGCTCAGGATATAACGGTGTCATCGGAATGGTTGGTTGTCGTTGCATACTGAGTTTATAAGTGTATAAGTCAAGTTCAATTGGGAGTGATACTACAGAACAAGTTGCCTTTATGTTTGGTGTGGTTGATTACGTTGCCTTGTTCCAGCTGTAAAGGTTGGTCTAAATATTTTACAACAGCCCACTGGTCAGCTGGGTTACTTATCCTTGCCACTTCGTTTGTTTCATTTATGACAGGAACACCAGAAGACAACCCAATACGCATGATCTTGCCACTTGATAACATGGTATATCCACAGCACAGCTTGAGTCTCATGAGGTTTGACCCTTGGCCCTATCACCAAATGCCACTCATATCCTCTGCCCAAATAGTAATGAGGGGTTTCGTCCGTGAGTGTGCCTATTGTCTCATGTCCCTGTGCTATAGTCTATTTTTGGCATCGACATATTTTTTACTAGCATCTCATTTCACGGTCCCCAGTGACAGTACTGCCACCTTTATCCATTTTTAGTTAGTCACCAATAGATACATATGTCTTTGTTGCATATTTAGAGAGGTCGGGGCCCTGATCTGTCTAGGTCCGTAGATACTCGTTTTTGATTGACATCTTCACCAAGCAGGGCCGTATTTATTGTCCCATTACTGAAACTTCAACACAAGAATGTTATAAATCAATACTGAGTGATATAGCGCCATATATCTCATCTACAAATATGTCCCCCCCCCCCCACAGAAATTGATAATATCACCTTCATTCAACTGTATGGCGGGTCCTAGGTTTTAGTAGCACAACGTTCGTTTGAAAAATTTGAAAAGGTTTGATCGTGATTATCCCTCCAAAAACTTTCATTTATTTTTAGACCGACTCTTAGAGGATGGCTCACTGCTGCAGCCACCCCTTTAGGCAATATTATACTACGCGATAACATGGTATAGCCACAATCATTTTCGAGTGAGCCACTCATTGCCCAACAATCGCCCCTACGTTCTCCTACTTCATCCAAATAGGGGCCACTTTTTAATTCAGCCCAAAGCGTAATTATTGGTTTTCGGTAGATTCTCTGATGGCCTCCTCTTTTTGGCGATCTACATGCTGTTCGCTTGCAGCATCATTTGCTGCTGTGGGTCCCCCGCAGCCGACGCATTTTGTTATCTGGAATGTTTAGGCCTCCAGTCATAGCACTATCAGATTTAACCACTACAAAGACCTTCTATGCATATTAAGAGATGTCTATCGTTTTGTGTTGATGTCCATAAATACTGGTTTTTATTGACATCTTGTAAATTCAAGGACGACGCCAACGGGAAGTTCGTGGCAGTCCAATAGCCGTCAATTATTATCCCGTCACTAAACCTTCAACTCATGCACCGTTCCTCTAGTAACAAGCTTAAAGACAGGATTAGTGTTGTTCGTGGTTATAGCGCCACAGAAAGAGCCACTCTCTAAGCCCACAACTTCAAGAAACATAGTGCACAATCTGTGGTGCGTGGTACTGACTTGATCGAGGTGAACATAAGGTGTGATGAAGATACTAAAGTTTATGGGCCGGTCACCTGTGTAAGTACCGGATTGAATTAATAGCCTTCCTTGACCGTCATCAAGACCCAACATTTTGAACAAACCGTCTGATATGCGCGCAGCACTATTATCAACCCCATCTGCAGCATCAACATCTAAACTAAGACCTAATGATGTAACCACCTCTTGTAGAATTTTGAAACTCCAGAGACCAAGCTTTATATTAACAGATCCTATATCTTCTGAAGTCCTTGACTGTCATTGGTTTAATTAGACCAACCCATAGGATACGTGATTGACCTCAGTCGAACACATCGATCCCCTGCAGTGTTTTCAATAAGAGTTTGCATGGCATGGCCTCGCCGCTTTGCACATTTGTCAGTGTTTGATACATAGTAGTTTATGAAATTAATACACGTGCTTTTAGATTCAAAAGGAATGGTACATACAGACCGGGACCCGCGGTACCCGCCCCATGTGGCAGCTGAGCAGCTGACACATCTCCTCATCCAAGAACACTACTTGTTGGCATACATAAGCGACAATATACTTATAGAAAACCAACCACATGCAACACTGGCAGAACCAGGTACATTTTGTTGTATGGTGCACATCCTCCGGCTGCGGTGTGTTTACATTAGACCACCTTAAATCTGGAGACCTACATATAAGGGATCTTTATAGGTTTTACGTGTACTACACCATTCGAAGACTTCTAAACGAAATGAAGGTAGCACTACCGGATGAAGCTTCATAGTCAGCCACTGATAATACCTTTGACAAAAGAATGTACTATGAACTCTGTCATGAGTTCGGTTATGCCAAAAATACTGAATGGAGAATAAAGGGTGATAACCAAAGTCTCGGGCGAATGTACTTTACTGACCCTGAAACAAATGGAGTACGGCTAATCATTCATCACGGGAATCCTAACATGTACGAAGCAGCAACCCACATATTTATTAAACCAATAAACCGGTTCGTTTTCAGGGTGGGTCACCACATGATGATTGCATAAAGCAAGATATTGAGTACTTACATGCTGGAAAAAATAGACGACAGTTTGACGACAGTATTCAAATCTAGGTTTGGGCTATTCTTGGCGCTCATGCTCAGACCCGCTCAGGGATACTAGGAACTGGCACATCCCTTGACGCTCAAAAGCAGTTTCAGGCTAATATTGATATTGCTATCGACTCACCAGTTGACATTCCCATGTCCATCAGCAGCTATCGAAACCTGCTCCAGAATGCTTCGTCAAAGGTTGATTGGTGTTTCCTCTCGTCTTCAGCCTCGTCTGGCAGCTCCTCCAGCTTTAACTCCCGACTGCCTATATGTTTGTCTATTTTGCTAAGCCGCGCAGGATCACACACACACATATATATGTATGTATATATACAAATATATATATATATATATATATATATATATATATATATATATATATATATATATATATATATATATATATGCATATATTTAAATGTAAATACATGTAAATATATTTACATGTAAATATATATACATACATATATACTTATTCATATATATATGTATATACATATATATATGCATAAGGTGTAATCGAATAGGTGCTTTTGCTGTGTTGTAATTTAGCCAAGTGACACGACAACATAACCTGTACATATGGGGGGGGGGGGGGGGGGGGGGTCGGTTACCCAGTGATATTGCTGACACAAGAGATGTTTATTTTGCGAATTGACCCAATGTTGTAGTTTTGTCCTTACCTGACATGCCTTCGTTGTTGATGTGTTTGTCTAAACCTATACTACCTTTACATCCTTCCATTTCAATTTCCGGTTTATCATATTACAAATAATACCACAAAGGATATGCTAATTAAACAAGGAATTATACCAGGTGATGTACTGAAGTAATGGCCTCGATTGCACTTCCTGTTGAAGGTGCCCTTGTCAGAGCTTTTGCTAAGAAAGAAAACAGCCAAGTGTACGCAGAACGTAAACGCCATGATATGGCAATTGAACAGCTTTCAGTTTGCACAGGCATTATGGGTCAAGAAACAAACTGAGTGTCTAGACTTCATCAATGAGCAGCTCCGCCGCAAGGAACATGCCGAGCATACTTTCCGGGATGTGGACGACGCCATTCATGAGTACTTCCTGATTACAGGCAAATCCGTCAATTTAATTCTTTTTAAAGTATTCCCTCACAGTAGTAGACGTGACATCATGCTACAAAGCGGCTGGACCATTGATTACAAAAGAGGCTAAAGAGTTTACTGGTGCACTCGAAATGATATTCAAGCAAGGACCACTCCATTGGCCTAAACTGCTTCAGATCGACCCCGGACTAGAGTGCATGGGAGCAGTGAATCATCTGCTGGCAAAGCATGGGGTCTCTGTCAGGCGCTGCTGTGTGGATGTCCTTCGAGACAATGCTATTGTGGAGCGCTTTGGAAAAACTAAATATGCTATTAAGACAAAAAACAAGTCCTGGGGCGCTTGGTAGGGATCAAAGTACAAAAGCCGATCCAAGGCAATGGCCACGCCTGTGGTCTTTCACAACCAATGGGGCTATAACTTCCACCTCTTGATACAGGCCATCAGCATGGTTAAAGGGCCAAATCAACTGCATCCCATGCAGCATTGAGGAGACCATATCTCTATCGATCGGACAGTTATGCTATATTGACAGTGCACACAGTTTCTCCTGGCCTCGCTAGACAAGCTGGTCTCTGCAAACAACCCAGACGCCTTTGTAGTGACGGCTAAGTGTGAGCCTGATGAAACGAAGTGCCGGTTGGTACGTGGCAACTACCATTACTTGTACCCTATATTTCATGCTGATACCATCACTGCAGCGAAGCAAGGCAAATCTGCGGACACGATACAACTAACTCATTCTGATGATTCTCTAGGTCTTTGGTCAGCAGCAATATAGCGAGTTAGAAATGCACATCATCTTCAAACGTGTTTAACAGAATTGATACATGCATGAATTGAATGGCATGGGTTTAGTTTAGATACTGATCAACGGTTGTTAACTCTTTCTTGTTTTGCTTTATTGGTAGTTCTTGTTTGGTGGTCATTAAAGAGACAAATACGATATTGGCAAACTTCGGGGCTTTTGAGTGCATGCTAGGTTATCATTGTCAAGCTAGTGTCGGGCTGTATATTATGACGATTGTATGCCTTATCTGCCATCGGCAGGATGCACTATCCCACCTGCGGTTGGTAAATATCATCTTGGATGCAAAAGCTATGCAGGGTAGATGGTCCTAAGGGCCAACCGTTTCAAATATACAACAGGCTCTTACACGCTGCGCAGTCACGCATATCACGCAACCTCCCATATGCATTACATGAGCAATTAACCGAAGTTTACATCACTTGCTTTATATGAATCATGTCTGCAAAATAATAATTTCTCATAAGAGTAAATGTATGGGGTAGGGTTATCATAATTGGCTTGATTTCACCCAAGGCTTCCTCATTATCTGTCGGGCTAGGGCTTCCTTGTGAGAAACAGCATTTGAAGGAATAGGAGGAACACTTGATACACACACACACACACACACATATATATATATATATATATATATATATATATATATATATATATATATATATATATATATATATATATATATATATATATATATACATATAGATACATATCTATATCTATATATATATATATATATATATACATATATAAATATATTTATATATATATGTATAGATATATATATATAAATATAAAAATATATATTCACATAAATTTATATATATATATAAAGATATGTATATATATATATAGATATATATATTTACATAATATACACATACATATATATATAGATATATATATAAAGACAAAAAATTTCTTTCTTCATAATAACTCTCATTCTATTACTCTCATTCTACATACATATATGCATATATATATATATATATATATATATATATATATATATATATATATATATATATATATATATATATATATATATGTATATATATATATGTATATATATATAAAAATATATATATATATATATATTCTCAAGTTACCATTAGAATGATATTATAATGTCAGCGGATACCACAGCTGAACTTTGTTTGCATAAATTGCACAAGGCAAGGAACGACGATCGCACAGATAATGATTATAAATTATATTTCTGTCTTACTTCCGGTGAACAGCCATGCCAATGCTAAATTGTGGCCTTCAAAATAGTATTTTATCGTATTTGCAGTCATGAAAAAACGAATCCTGATTCCGTCATTGGATTAAGGACTAAATGAGATGGACATGAATAAGTACAGTGTACTTAATAGGTGTGGCAACATCACTTATTCATAAATCAAATTCAGATATAGCAAATACTACTCCTACATTATTTACTTTTCGTCAACAGCTACCGTTGGTGATTCTTCTACCTATACCTAGATATTGTCTAAAACATTACAACAAAGGCAGGTATTCTTTCGGTTATTATTTATCGGTATAATCCTTACCTTTTGCCATAGAAGCGCGATAGACATAATGTAGAAGAGTCTGTCCTGCGTAGAAACCCGAGTGAATCGGTCATAACCATCGAGGTCAATTCATTACATGCAAATCAGTCGGACAAACATGAGGAACTGTTCCACTCATTCATACAGAACAATTTGCATAACGGTTACATGTCTCACCTACAATCAGCACGCATAACTACTGTTATAGTCCACCTCTCCCCAATATTGATAGTAATGGATATATAGGTTTTTTACGTCACTTTCAACAACGAGGTGATATCACGACGGTGATCGATAAGGATGATAGTGATGCTTGGGCAGCCCCCCTTAAGTACCAGCGCCCACTTGGCACAAACCCATTACCCAGATCGGGCTGCAAAACCCACGCCACTGAGACGAAGGTCCATCAATATACCATCAAGCTACCGGGTCGGCTGCATCCCCTCTCAGAGCTAGGACCGCCATTTAACGTAATGATTCGAGTCACGGTGAACCAGGCCGGTTTTTACACCTTAGGATCGAATCCACAACCCGTGGGTAGAAAGGCTACACAGTTTACCACTTCACCACGGGAACCGGCTTACAAATATTGACAATAGTCACTTATTTCTGGCATGTCTGTGTTCGTACATTCATCTATATTATATCATTATAGCACAAACAGTTTTATCACATCAACCAATGTTTGTGGATACTTCAGTTACTTACAATCAATCCAGTCATCGTTAGACCAGACACATTGATTACTACTGGTGAACAAAACGAATCACGAAGGTAAGCTGAAACACACTAAAAATTTCCACTGCAGCAGACTTTTCTACCGCTAGATAAGCAGCCATATTTGAGTTTCAAGTGATAATCTACACTGACGCATATGCGTGCACTGGCCCACACACCTACACGCACCCGCATGAAAACTCCATGTGCAAATATTTGCTTGGGCCAGCGACTTGTGTACAATAAGAGCACAGATCTGGCGTTTTCAAATGGCGAATCAGAAATCAAACAAATCCCTCAAATGATTATACACGCTGGCTGTATTCCACAGTTAATGGAAATTATTGCATTTTTAAATCCCAAAAATTCTCAATTTGGCTAAGGAGTTTAAACGTGTTGGTCTTTCTTCGTTGGAAGTGTTAATTGTTTTGATACTGTGTCCAGGTCATTTCCTAGTCACTTTTGTAATATCTCCTCATTAGGGTGCACGACAGGACTATAATTGTTGAACGCACTACGTTAGTGTTGGCGCAATGTATTTGATAACTCGCGTAATCTGAACACAAAGGGTAAGTATTGGCCACAGAGCTTTCTTATCTGACGTCAATACTGGTTAGTTCCTTTGCTAGGCATCACAAATTAAGGCAGCAGTTGACACAACATAATGGTGCAATATACCGTTATCGTACACATAGATTCAAGGGTTATCAATGGTGACATTTGGGCTATTAACCTTTTAGGTGTAGTGGTTAATTACATGTCTTGGTTAATAGAAAATAAACACGAGCACTTACACTACTACCGTATATTTGCAATTCTATAATTTGTATACAACGTTATAGGTCATGTCGAATGTTGTAGTAATAGACCTTTACCATCGATATGCAAACAATTGTTTCCAAACCCGTCAAATAGGTGCTGTAATTCTTTAATCCGGTAATTAATACTCCACCACTAGACCACGCCCTGAAGGTGATTCACAACTTCCGGAAAAGTGTATTTTACACTACACATTGTCGACTTTTTGGCCTACCAGTTCTGGGAGAAACCAAGCCCTCTTTTGCAACTTATAAAGAGCAATTAACCAGTAGTATAGAGAGTGGGGGTTCTGGCGCACCCCTACTCACCAACACTACACTACTAATTACGGACTGCACAGTGTTTCGATTTTGATCCATGCTCACCTTTGGGTGAGCTTCAGAAAGGCGGATCGGCCCGACCCCCAACGGGCCCGCCGGCAAACCCATGGACCAAGGTGCCTACCCTGTTCATGGCTATCCACCACTTTGAGTCAAATGGGGAGAGTGACACATTGTTGGCGTGTAAAATCTGGAACCAGAATTTCACAAGCTCGTGTGCATCTCACACATGCTGACAAGTTCCTCTAGGCGTTCCACTCGCTACATAAGATCATCATTCTTAGACTCCAGATCTCCCACAATATCCTTCAGTTCCATAAGGTCATCGTTCTTACTCTAAAAATCACTGACAACATCTCTCAGATCGATCTCTAATTCTTTTTTCTCTTCTTTCAGATAATCTATTTCCAACTTCAACTATTTTACACAACCTTCAAGCACAGCAATACGCTCTTCGGTGTTCATTTATATACATAACACCCTCGTTTATTTAATATGCAAAAGTCCGCGTAATGAAATCACTGTACATTGAGTTTGGTCAATATCAATTATAGTCTGCTGGACGGTGTAGAAGCAGGAGCACCCAATTTCTTTTTAATGCCTTCTAATGCTTTGTCTTTTACACGTTGGATCAGTGCGTTTTTTTGCATCGATTGATATGGTATAGTCTGGTATGCTTTGACAGATCTAGCCTTAATTTCCCCCTTCATTTGGGTATATTTTGTGACCTGGGCTAAGACGAATTTAAACTCATTATCCAAGATATTACCATCTTTTAGTCCCTTGATACAATGTTAGCGATGGTATTCAATTTCATTTACTTTTTTACCTAAATGGTCAGTCACCGACTGCTAAATTTACCAGCAATTCCAAGCAGCCCACAAGCGGCCCCAGTAACACCCAACACTATGGCAATAGGAATGGAAACTACTGTAGACATAACACCTACGCCACCTGCGCCAAGACATATACAAACAGTAACTAAAGCAGTGTCTACTACATCAACTCAACTAACTGCACGCCTATGTTTCTTGTACACAAATTTGAATCACTTTATCGGGGTTTTGTTTCTTGAGGCTGATCTCATTCAACCAAAAGGAGTGCCCTGGATTGGGGGGCAGCTCAGGATATAACGGTGTCATCGGAATGGTTGGTTGTCGTTGCATACTGAGTTTATAAGTATATAAGTCAAGTTCAATTGGGAGTGATACTACAGAACAAGTTGCCTTTATGTTTGGTGTGGTTGATTACGTTGCCTTGTTCCAGCTGTAAAGGTTGGTCTAAATATTTTACAACAGCCCACTGGTCAGCTGGCTTACTTATCCTTGCCACTTCGTTTGTTTCATTTATGACAGGAACACCAGAAGACAACCCAATACGCATGATCTTGCCACTTGATAACATGGTATATCCACAGCACAGCTTGAGTCTCATGAGGTTTGACCCTTGGCCCTATCACCAAATGCCACTCATATCCTCTGCCCAAATAGTAATGAGGGGTTTCGTCCGTGAGTGTGCCTATTGTCTCATGTCCCTGTGCTATAGTCTATTTTTGGCATCGACATATTTTTTACTAGCATCTCATTTCACGGTCCCCAGTGACAGTACTGCCACCTTTATCCATTTTTAGTTAGTCACCAATAGATACATATGTCTTTGTTGCATATTTAGAGAGGTCGGGGCCCTGATCTGTCTAGGTCCGTAGATACTCGTTTTTGATTGACATCTTCACCAAGCAGGGCCGTATTTATTGTCCCATTACTGAAACTTCAACACAAGAATGTTATAAATCAATACTGAGTGATATAGCGCCATATATCTCATCTACAAATATGTCCCCCCCCCACAGAAATTGATAATATCACCTTCATTCAACTGTATGGCGGGTCCTAGGTTTTAGTAGCACAACGTTCGTTTGAAATATTTGAAAAGGTTTGATCGTGATTATCCCTCCAAAAACTTTCATTTATTTTTAGACCGACTCTTAGAGGATGGCTCACTGCTGCAGCCACCCCTTTAGGCAATATTATACTACGCGATAACATGGTATAGCCACAATCATTTTCGAGTGAGCCACTCATTGCCCAACAATCGCCCCTACGTTCTCCTGCTTCATCCAAATAGGGGCCACTTTTTAATTCAGCCCAAAGCGTAATTATTGGTTTTCGGTAGATTCTCTGATGGCCTCCTCTTTTTGGCGATCTACATGCTGTTCGCTTGCAGCATCATTTGCTGCTGTGGGGTCCCGCAGCCGACGCATTTTGTTATCTGGAATGTTAAGGCCTCCAGTCATAGCACTATCAGATTTAACCACTACAAAGACCTTCTATGCATATTAAGAGATGTCTATCGTTTTGTGTTGATGTCCATAAATACTGGTTTTTATTGACATCTTGTAAATTCAAGGACGACGCCAACGGGAAGTTCGTGGCAGTCCAATAGCCGTCAATTATTATCCCGTCACTAAACCTTCAACTCATGCACCGTTCCTCTAGTAACAAGCTTAAAGACAGGATTAGTGTTGTTCGTGGTTATAGCGCCACAGAAAGAGCCACTCTCTAAGCCCACAACTTCAAGAAACATAGTGCACAATCTGTGGTGCGTGGTACTGACTTGATCGAGGTGAACATAAGGTGTGATGAAGATACTAAAGTTTATGGGCCGGTCACCTGTGTAAGTACCGGATTGAATTAATAGCCTTCCTTGACCGTCATCAAGACCCAACATTTTGAACAAACCGTCTGATATGCGCGCAGCACTATTATCAACCCCATCTGCAGCATCAACATCTAAACTAAGACCTAATGATGTAACCACCTCTTGTAGAATTTTGAAACTCCAGAGACCAAGCTTTATATTAACAGATCCTATATCTTCTGAAGTCCTTGACTGTCATTGGTTTAATTAGACCAACCCATAGGATACGTGATTGACCTCAGTCGAACACATCGATCCCCTGCAGTGTTTTCAATAAGAGTTTGCATGGCATGGCCTCGCTGCTTTGCACATTTGTCAGTGTTTGATACATAGTAGTTTATGAAATTAATACACGTGCTTTTAGATTCAAAAGGAATGGTACATACAGACCGGGACCCGCGGTACCCGCCCCATGTGGCAGCTGAGCAGCTGACACATCTCCTCATCCAAGAACACTACTTGTTGGCATACATAAGCGACAATATACTTATAGAAAACCAACCACATGCAACACTGGCAGAACCAGGTACATTTTGTTGTATGGTGCACATCCTCCGGCTGCGGTGTGTTTACATTAGACCACCTTAACTCTGGAGACCTACATATAAGGGATCTTTATAGGTTTTACGTGTACTACACCATTCGAAGACTTCTAAACGAAATGAAGGTAGCACTACCGGATGAAGCTTCATAGTCAGCCACTGATAATACCTTTGACAAAAGAATGTACTATGAACTCTGTCATGAGTTCGGTTATGCCAAAAATACTGAATGGAGAATAAAGGGTGATAACCAAAGTCTCGGGCGAATGTACTTTACTGACCCTGAAACAAATGGAGTACGGCTAATCATTCATCACGGGAATCCTAACATGTACGAAGCAGCAACCCACATATTTATTAAACCAATAAACCGGTTCGTTTTCAGGGTGGGTCACCACATGATGATTGCATAAAGCAAGATATTGAGTACTTACATGCTGGAAAAAATAGACGACAGTTTGACGACAGTATTCAAATCTAGGTTTGGGCTATTCTTGGCGCTCATGCTCAGACCCGCTCAGGGATACTAGGAACTGGCACATCCCTTGACGCTCAAAAGCAGTTTCAGGCTAATATTGATATTGCTATCGACTCACCAGTTGACATTCCCATGTCCATCAGCAGCTATCGAAACCTGCTCCAGAATGCTTCGTCAAAGGTTGATTGGTGTTTCCTCTCGTCTTCAGCCTCGTCTGGCAGCTCCTCCAGCTTTAACTCCCGACTGCCTATATGTTTGTCTATTTTGCTAAGCCGCGCAGGATCACACACACACATATATATGTATGTATATATACATATATATATATATATATATATATATATATATATATATATATATATATATATATATATATGCATATATTTAAATGTAAATACATGTAAATATATTTACATGTAAATATATATACATACATATATACTTATTCATATATATATGTATATACATATATATATGCATAAGGTGTAATCGAATAGGTGCTTTTGCTGTGTTGTAATTTAGCCAAGTGACACGACAACATAACCTGTACATATGGGGGGGGGGGGGGGGGGGGTCGGTTACCCAGTGATATTGCTGACACAAGAGATGTTTATTTTGCGAATTGACCCAATGTTGTTGTTTTGTCCTTACCTGACATGCCTTCGTTGTTGATGTGTTTGTCTAAACCTATACTACCTTTACATCCTTCCATTTCAATTTCCGGTTTATCATATTACAAATAATACCACAAAGGATATGCTAATTAAACAAGGAATTATACCAGGTGATGTACTGAAGTAATGGCCTCGATTGCACTTCCTGTTGAAGGTGCCCTTGTCAGAGCTTTTGCTAAGAAAGAAAACAGCCAAGTGTACGCAGAACGTAAACGCCATGATATGGCAAGAACAGCTTTCAGTTTGCACAGGCATTATGGGTCAAGAAACAAACTGAGTGTCTAGACTTCATCAATGAGCAGCTCCGCCGCAAGGAACATGCCGAGCATACTTTCCGGGATGTGGACGACGCCATTCATGAGTACTTCCTGATTACAGGCAAATCCGTCAATTTAATTCTTTTTAAAGTATTCCCTCACAGTAGTAGACGTGACATCATGCTACAAAGCGGCTGGACCATTGATTACAAAAGAGGCTAAAGAGTTTACTGGTGCACTCGAAATGATATTCAAGCAAGGACCACTCCATTGGCCTAAACTGCTTGCCCCATCTATTTGTTTATCCTTCCGTTTTTACTATATGAATAATCATGCGGTAGAATTAATTGTCGATTGCGTATTCGCCTGATAAACCAGTCATATTACTGATTTACTTTTCAATATTGTTACATGGTTAACCTGATTCAATCCTCATTCATCATTTGTGCATGTTTTGTACAGTAAAGAAACTCGATGAGTGGACGCTGGTGCTGCTATACTTGGCGGTGATCTTCGCTTCATAAACTAATCATCTGCAATCAAGAATATATAGTTGCACTGTCAATATCGTTTCATAGCGCCCGAGTCATCTCCAAATGTAATGTCCACCAAGCCGATACTGACAGACAGAAGTGGATTAATCTCAGTCTTAGTGGATTTAATTATGTTAATGTTCAGTTAAATTACCTTTTACAATGAATGGCCTTTGCAAGCAGTAGGAAAACAGCAATACATCCAACTTAATGGGTTTTCCAAATCCTACGCGCCGTAAAAACTAACCAATATCCAATGTTTGTTATTCTTAATCATTCTGTTTACGTGCCGGAGGGTGTAGTGATTAGAGAGCTTGCATTCAACAACATCTGCTCATTAATGTACTCGATGTTGGTATGCTGTTGGTATGCTGCTGTTGCACTTCTGACGTCAATTGCGGTAGTTATTGCATTGGCAGTTACGGAATGTCGCTTAGGCTGGTATTTGACCAAATATTGCACCCATTTACATGAGGCTACTTGACACGGTCATGTTGTTTGTATGCATTTCTGACGTCAATCGTGGTAGTTATTGCATTGGCAGTGGCAGAATGTAACTTATTCTATCTTTGAAGCTACTTAAGCTGGTAGTTGTTCAAATATTGCACCCATTAACATGAGGCTACTTGACACGGACATTGAGTTCCCACTTTTGCCTTTAGAACCACTCACAATGCGCAATGAGCTACTGCAGCAAGCTACGTAACAACAACACGGGATTCACCTACTCCTACACACCATCCTGGTGAATGTGTATGTACTGTTTATATGTAGAGCAACCTGTTAGAAATCAGAACCATGAATCAGTTATACACGAGTCATCCACCGCATATAATACGATGAGTGTATCGATCAATCAATAAACGATTCGGAGCAAGCGTGAAGCGATAACACCTCCAGCGCCTTTACAGCACCAAAGACGGGCAGCATTAAATAGTTTACATCATCTCATAGAGCTCGTGATCACTGCCCAACTTAACATATATATTGAAACACTTTATCTGACCGCTGCTCTTTATCGTAATATCTCGCAATCTTCTTGGCTATTTTATTCCCTGTGATTGCTAACATCTCAAGTAACGGAAGTATCCAAAGGTACATATCATTAATGATGAACCAGTCCACATACACTATAGTAACATTGACTAATTAGTGCCTCATATAATGCAATCTAATGTCTATAATATACATGTTTGTCACATAACAGATCTATACGGAAGTTAATTCATCCCTAGCTTATCGTCGGTTATTATGTTTGGTGGTCCGCAAGAGACAATTACTTAGTTATAAGCGGTATCAGTTAACGAGGTAAACAAGTGAAAGGCTATATACAGCGACATAGGATGTCATTCTAGGCCATTAGCATGATCCATTGTATCACTTGCGACCCGGAACTTGCGCCTTGCTTATGTATCCTCTGCGTCGTCGATTTGCATTAGCGTCACCTCCTCAGAGACACACTCAGACTCTGTAAGGTGATAGAGCCAAACACTTGAGGCGCCACCTAGTAGACATAACAATCATTGATCGATAATACTCAGCATTAAATTATAGCTACCAACACAAGCACGACTAGTTCTTACTACACTACATTTGTGGTATATGATAGTTATAAAGGGTTATATTGTCTCTGTACAGCAGTTCATGATGCATAACACCGTGCAATGAATGATACAAGAAGCCATGAGAATCCCGAGTACAAAAGTCACGACCATGACAGAGAAGAACGAAGGTGCTGTGCACATGCAAGATCATTGTAAGACGCATTTTCTAAGAGCTCCACACTCATTGCCTCAAGGACAGCCTTTGATGACGCTAGGTCTTTAAATGATAGAGTGCTGCAATGAGCAACCACCGATGCAATGCATCATGCAAATGTAAATGCTCTGACAGTCAATGCAAAGATTCATGCTTATACCTGATGCCTTATCAGTCAACTATTTTATGATGTACCTACCCAAAAGTTCGTGACGCATTGTCAGTGCTAATATGTTATATGGTAGGCGTAAAAGCTTGCTTACCTCCATCTGTCTCAAGTAAGCACGCGTGAAATGTCAGAGTTTATCTGCTATCCCAGCTTGCGGCTAAAGTGTACAATGTCAGCGGAGAATTCCGCATCCGAATATTATTATTCAACATAAGCATCCGTACACCGGTTCATCTCCGGTGGAGTTTTTAAATCAATACGAAGGTCCTGTGTCAAACGACTGCAATCCTTGTGGGTAGTTATATATGTAATATCTGCTGTGTACATTCTGATGCACAATCATATGCAATCATATAAATTTTAAGTTCAGTATAACTAAAGATTGGTCATGTGGATCAAGTCACAATTCAATGTCAGTGAGTAGCGTGTCTTTCAATGTTTGATTACATTTTATGTCGGGTTACTTTTCGATTAATCATTTAAGCAATTTCATATTCTTTGCTTTTGGATTCACTTTCAAAGCTTCTTATTCCGTATAACCTAGAGATATAGTTTTGTCAGCGTTCCTGTTCTTGATCTTTGACGAGTTTGTTGACCCTTAGACCAGGCAACCCAGCGGTGTTGTCTTGCTTTGCAGATGTTTCGACTTCGCGTCGGAGTGAGAAACCGGGGAGATGGTAGAATACCCGATGAGCGACACGCAACCAGATTAACGACTGGGAAGCAAATGACTCTTGAGAAAACCCCGCTATAACACTCGCAAGGCGTGCCCGATATTAAACATCTCCATGGTGTTGCAATGTTGGAGCTGCGGTGCTCTGTGAGGGGCTCTTCTCAAATATGGAGGCAGCTAGGTGATATTGCGACACGGTCGCAGTTTTCGCAAGACTAGCTGCGAGCTCTTGGCGATATGGGAGAAAGACCGAGCTTTTTCGTGAGCCCTGATTGGCTGAGAGGAGGGTGCCATGCGACAAGTGACATAAACCCTCATCAAGCAGCTACGACTTTGCTGAAATTTAAACAGTACAAATCGTATTCTTTAACTACAACGAATGTCTGACATAATCGACTCCCTGACCTCCTTTCTCTGCTTTGCAGCTACACATGTATTTCATTCAATCATAATTCTATCGTTGGCAACGCTAGTTGAAACTTGTATTAAATGCTGAAATACATCGGTTTCGGCCCATATCGTTTTATTTGTATGACTACCATAAAGCACATTTACTTATGTATGAGAGTGGCTATGAGGCTCAGGGGACTCTGCATATGCTATATTTCGACATGGTAATGCAAAGGGATTGGTGTGTGCGATAACTGTCGGTTAACTAAGTCAATATATTGTCCCCAAGGACAAAGAGAAATACTGCATGGGATGAACACCCGTGACGCTATATGGTCTATATATCGGGTCGTTGAACAAAGAGGGTTGTAGTCCAAGAATGGTACACACATGAAATCGCAGCCTCTTGTAGACTAAGAATCATTTACCTTGTTTTTATCCAATTGTCTCATTATTCGTGTCTTGATAGGCTGAATGCACAACACTGCTTATCGTCAAGCACAAATCAAAGCACAAGTGCAAGGAAGCAATAATCGAATGATTAATCATCATATATTTTGAATTACATGGCTTTTGACCTTATCAGGCGTAATTAGTTGCGTGGCCCTCATTAGCCGTGATTTTACAGCCCAATAATTGGCACTAACAACAAGTCATTACACACGCTTTATTATGCATGTTGAATCAAAATCCCCCCCACCCCCCCTCCTGACATTTATTCTTTGTCATTCTTCACTGTTAGCATGTCAATGGCAGCCTTGCCAACAGACACGCACGTGTTACAACATACACCATGTTAAAAATACAGCTTAGTGCATTGCAGAAGACAGCAATAGACAGAAACACTACTCCATTAGGAATAAGTTTACTCTATCATATTTACCTACAAAGCTGAGCAAATTAAATATCCACTTCCAATATGTGTTCGTCAATGGAAAGGAAATGTTTCGTTTCGCATATAACCATGTCGTTTTCACATTTCTGGCCGAAGGCCACTTCATCATGATTACTTGTTTTTTGTTGTATCGCAGCAGCAGCCAAGGATCAACATTTGATGATATGTCTAGGTACATACAGACGTAATTAAGTGGGTCATAGAAAAAGAAACAAATGCGCTTGCAACATTACTCCACGTGACTGATGACCAAGTGAGTACCAGGATGTTTGAACGACAAGATGAAAATAAATTAATGCCTAAATAATACTATGTTAAATATGCTACAATCACGACCCACTGAAGCTAATTGCTTAACCACCTGACAACATCTCGCGAACGAGGTTCTCCTCCTACCCCTTCTCCGTGTTTGTGTTAAAGTGCTGATAATGAGCAGATTTTAAAAACCATAATCATAGTGTGATTTTGATGTGCAGTCGCTCCATGACACATATTTATCAGTTCCATTATGGTTATTCGCTCACTAAACCGATATTTATTTCTCAAGATGATATATTTCCTATTTCGCAAAAGGAGCTGTTGGCTATGGTCAATATTGGGCGAGCATGTACGCTGACTTGAAAAACAAACAATGCAGAATATCAATTGCAGTGAAGTTGGCACAAGCCAATGCTACCTCTACAGTGCCTTCCGTTATTACTAGTGCTACCATTGCTGCTTCTACTCGCATATGGTGTAAGTGAAGTGTTAGCGTGCTAAGGCTTGTTAATCAATGATATGCAGGGATTTATTTTCTTATGTGGATGATTGTGATGAATGCATGATGTAGATGTACTCTGCTGTAAATGGGCCATCAACTAAGCGTTCGGTATGCTTATACAGTATTCACTACAGGCAATAAGCCACTCACACATGGAGTTCTATGTTGTTTGCGTGTGATGGTGGATAAAGTTGTGCGGAACCACCAAAAGTTCACATATGCGAATTCCTTTATTAATGGAAATGAAACTATGCTATTTTGGTGGCACTACTATGTTACGGGAATCTCTCGGAATACTGCTCTAGCTTATCAAGACACATAGTCATCACATTCTTCCATATGAAAATCTGCGTCACCACATAGTGTTTTAGTGCACGATCAATCATAAGCAGTATTACCGCAAGTAAAATAGCTACCAGATGCCTCGCCAATTTCATCAGTCGCTGGTACTTTGATCAAGTGCGCAGGCTGATAGAATGATATGAAGCTAACCTCTCGGTCCATTCTCTGGTGAGCGTCGTCGCTCCGCTCTGTACTCGGCTACCTCGTCTTCTACTCAGTCTAACATGTCAGTATGACGATGGCTTAATCGCCCGTCCACTGTCAACCTTGTCTAAACCATAAACTGAGCACAATATGTAAGCGTCGTATATGCTGCCGAGTTCCATTCCATCTCAGTGATCGAATAAATTGTCAGTAACAGTAACAGAAGTGGCCGATATTAGTCACAAGGGGGTCTCTAAAGTAGACCTAAGAGCAATCGCGAACACGGCGGTTAATGGACCGCACGAGTGGTCATTTGGTGACAGGGCGAGTGGTGTTCACCATGGATATCCTATGCCAGCGCCAGGCTGAGTTTTGCGTAAGGGGCTATCGACTAGGGTGTAAGGCATGCCTTTCTAGATGTAATTATTGCTATAAATCGTGTCCAAAAGATCAGTTATTATGTAACCAAGCCAAGGAACGTTTATCTTGGCATTCGAATATTTGACACACCTCTCGAGCTGGATTTTGAAGACCAAATCAGGTGAAGAACACATGGAAACGCTTTCAAGTCATCTAAGTCAGTGGTTTTGCTGCTAATCGAAATTGTGCTCTAACCATGTAGTAATGAAGACACCAACCGCACCTAGTATTAGCCAAGGGCTGCCCCCAGCTGATGAGAATCCAGGGCACTCCT
>CM067357.1:49011677-49031677 GCA_034190875.2 Urechis unicinctus
ATTGAGGTCTTGGAACATCTGTGATGACATCCAGATAAGACGCCAAAATCCTGGTCACCTCATTCCTTGGCAACCATCTCCTTGTCCCAAGACGTCGCTCCTGCAACATCAAATAGGCCGGCAAGGCGTTGGCCCACATCACTGCGATAGAAGTTGAGTAAATTAATGTGAAAGGTCTTGCGATTTCTTTCCATGTCAATGACGTAGTCACTGTCAAATTTGCGCTCAATGAAAGGGTACGGACCTTTCCATTGTAATAGCAGCTTGTTCTTATCTGTTGGAAGCAAAACTAGGACCTTATCTCCCACTTTCAACTGTCTGGGCTTGGATTTGGCATCCTAGTACCGCTTGTGTTTTGCAGACATATGTGACAAAATATCCTGTGCCATTTGCCAACAGACTGAACCTTAAGATCTACATATACTGATATTCAAATTGTTTTTGAGACTGAGCTTCCTCATTTGTCCACAATTCTCTGAAAATGGCCATCGGGCTCCTAGCCCGTCTGTCATAAAGTAGCTCCTTTGAAGAGAAACCCAAGCTAGAATTGGGCAATTCTCTTAGAGCAAAGAGCAATATTAGAAGATACAAACCCACTGCCGGGGCAGTTCTACACACATGCGCCTCAGAATTTTCTTTACCAATCCATCATACCTTTCCACTAACCCATCACACATCGGGTGATACCTAATAGTGGTGAGATTTTGAATTGAGACAACCTTGAAATCTCTGTCATCAAATTTGACACAAACTGTGTCCTAAATCTGTCGGGATCTGTTGGAATTCCAACACGACTGAACACATTCACCATAGCCTCGGCTACATCCACAGATGTGATTTTTTTAACGAAACCGCTCCGGGAAATTTTGATGCATAATCTACAATGGTCAGAATGTATTTATGACTTCGCTCAGAAGCAGGGATAAAACTGTGATACTGATTTGTATATACCAGGCCAGTAAACGTCTTGGTGACACCCAGGTGTCCTGAGAAAAGCGAATCATGTGCCACACGCATAACACTCTCTCTGTACTGAACAGCAATGACGAAAGCAGAGGTCCGGTCCCTTTACTTGGATAATTTAGGTCCCTGAGTTATCGACACAGCCAACCCTTGTGAACTACAAACACATACTTGGAATTCCCAGCCTATGACTGGCGTGACTTCTCGGTTTTCTGCTACAATGGCACAAGGGTCGCATCTTCCAACTGAGCCTTTTGGAGAACCCATGTATCTACATCAGAAACGCTTTCAGAGACATCCAATTCCTTGAGAGCCTTCTCCGTGGAAACCGTTTGCCCACGAGTCACCACAGCATAAACGTCATTTTCACTCACGTCATTGCCAAGTTCATCGGCCTGTGCGATTCTTGCCTCTTGTTCTGTGGTCATATCTGGCATGTCATCCTCTTTTGGCTGCCATTGAAGATAAGTATCACCTGGATCACGAGCCATAGCTACATTACTTATGAATATATCACAGAGGCAGTTAGGCATACAGAGAGCCCAAACACCACCAGTCAAATAAGGAGAATCTACTTTAATACAAGCAACCGGAAAACTCCTCACAGCGCCACTCAATCAAAACTGCATCTTGCTTACCACCAGTTTAACTGGTTATCTCTGTGTACATCGCAAGTGCTGCCCTCAGAATCTCGAAGCGCGGAGACAGGTATATTCTCCGAAATGCGCCCTGACACTACTGGCATGCGTCTATTCATTTTGTTGATCTCATCATACATGATGTTTACTCTATGTATATCTGCTGATTGATTCTTGGGCCTCTTCCTCAAACATTCGCCATTCACATCAAAGGGTGTATTAGAAAAATGTGATTCCCTTTGGCCACTTCTATGATTTTGTGTCCCTCTCAAACCTGGCAAAATAAGCATCAAATATATCTCTGTCTTCATCAAACATAGACAGGTGTATCTACCATTCCACTAACATTATCAGTCGATGACGCAGCAGACGACACGTCACCTTGGTCTGCCTTCGCAGCCGTAAGCTGAAACTCCTGGTCCAACCGCATTTACTTAAGACATAGACTGCCACAGGCAATGTTGGCTTAATTTGAAAAACTAGGCAATATTAACCCCTAAATCAATCGCACTGTTTCACACATGTCTATTACTTGTAATCAAAACGACATAAAAGCATGATTTATCATCGATATTGGCAATGTTGTATTTAAAGCAATAATAATGGCAGTCACGAGGAAAAATGTCATCTCGACTTTGGAATAAGATAAGTTTATGCAGGACGACGACGTCGATCCCTACTTGTTTATACGACGTATAAACAAGTAGATAATTGCCTCAGGCGTGACATAAGCGGATCGGCTAATGCTGTTATTATCGCCACAGCCTTAAACAGGACAGCCGTTTAGACGCCGCCTTTTGCTGAATATTGTCATATAAGCATCCATTCGATATTTTACCTGGGGTTAATTGCTTCCTATTTAGTTTAGCAGAGAGATGCATCGGTGATATGTTAGGCCTGTACATCAACGTCGAAACGATTGAACTTGAAGTGAACAACGCGATTGCATTCATTTCTTGCAGCTGACGTAAATCTTAAGCGTCATTTAATTAAGAGACAAACGCATCCTTGTTCAGCCACTGCGGTACTCTTTTTTGTGTGCTTTTCTTTCCTGATTCGCACCTATAGTACACTCCATTCAGGCAAGATATTTCCGCGTGCCTTTCCTTCTGATATTACTCCTACATATCTATGTATAGACGGATAGCTTGTCAGATGAGAATGAGTATAGATTACCACGCGGGGCTTTATTGAGAGTGAAAATGAAAGGAGCCAACTACAGTACAATTAAGAAGGAAAGAGATTGCTCAATTCTAGTCGTATAATTTCACGCTTCATGAGATAATGTAATGTTCATCAATTTCTATTATACTTTGCCTTGCCATGCGTATTGTACAGTTCTACATATATCCTAAACATATCTATATCAATACATCAAGTCATAAATCTATAAGCGAATACATGTATGCTTTGATGTGCACTTATCGGGCGGGCCTACACACATTGTGGCATTCGTACTTTCTCACTTACACCGTAATGCATAGCTCATCAAGGCTACAGCTCAGCCTTTGTAATTCTTACCATCTCCACAATGTCTGAGACTGCATCAGTTTGTTTGTTAACCTAATATCGATGATTCCTTGCTATGTTTTGTGCATAATCACAGACGTATTGGAGCATTGCAGCAATGAAATATCCAAAATTTTATCTCTGGTGCACATAGTAAGTGCGCTGTCATAAAACATTCCGTGATAAAAGATAGCTGATTGTGCACATCAACCTAACTGATGGTTCTTACCGGAAGTGGAAGATTGAAGTCAAGTATTCCAGAGAAAGATCGATGTCTTATTAGCATATGTCGTTATTTCCCTGGTCGATTATTTTCACACCAATGGAATGTGTATAGAATCATAATGTTAGATACTAGTGTTTAGAATCATAATGTTAGATACTACATGAATGAACAACGATTCAGCACATTTACGAGGCTCCAGACATGCATTATTGATTCATAAATAGCCTTTGATACATGCACTACTGCATGTCAAACTAGTAAACACGCTTAATGCCTTTTGTGAATCACAAACCAGTGGAAATCAGCGATGGCGAATTCGCACTTAAACAACCTGTTCTACGACGCCTCATCTAAGCACCTACTCACGGCTTCATAGTCCATCATTAAATCGCCGATAATAGCAGATGATTATAGGTAACCAGTCGACCCGCTGAATTTCTGGTTTGTACATCAGAGAATGCTAGCCAATGAGGCAACTCTTTAGGGAACAGATAGTTGTTAGGCGTTTGAAGTATGTTTTAGCAACTAACCATTGTGCCGCAGGAACTGCCGCAAGCTGTTTATATGTCGTCCTGCGGGAACCTCTCAGTATATGCGAAACTATCGGACATCTTAATAACTAAGTAATTACCTATATTCACGAGTGTCCTTTCAAGATTGCTTCGCTCGACTTTGATCACCCAGCGGCTCTGAATAGAAGCTCGACAACTGCATCTCAGAAAGGATGTAGTGGCACGTGCTCATCCCTCTGTTATTTCCGGAAACATCATGTTTTGACGAAGGCTCACCATTGAAAAAACAAAGCGCTTAATTTAACGCAGCTACTATACAAACATATATGTTATAAGTATAAAAATACACAATATGTAAATATATACAAATGTATATATATTTACATGTATATACATGCATATATATATATATATATATATATATATATATATATATATATATATATATATATATATATATACATATATATATATACATATATATATATATATATATATATATATATATATATATATATATATATATATATATATATATATATATATATATATATATTATATATATATATATGCATGACTAGTGATATCTCAGGTGAGTATTCATAGGTCAACTTCTGCGCCCTAGGCTCTGTTGGTACTGCATTCATGTCGATTGTCTTACCAAACGTATATTGATATAGTACAACCGTTCATCCGGACGCGCTAGGCATTTTGGGTAAATTTCTGATGTTTATCGCATATTCAACGGGCACTTGCTGCAAGACATTACCAGCTTATACAATAAATGATTTTAACCCCTTCCATTTCAAGCATGTCATATATATTATGATTTCCGGATTAAAATCATATTCGATATCCGGTGAGCTGCGCATTTAATCCCTATACGTCTAATCATTGACATTCAAAAGCGAAAATATATTTCCGGTATTATGGTTCAATAATACTTTCTTTAACAGTTTTGCAATACTCTTGCATATAATCTCAATAGATGTTTTCAAATGCACGACCAGCTAGCTATCCGGCGGATGCTGGCGAAGAACTACACTATCTCACATTCACAGATGTTAGTGCAGCACGAGTCAGATTTGATGTGCCCTGCGCAGATTTAAAATGTCTTCTGGTGATCCGTCAAGTTAAACTATATCCGTGTATCTTTTGTGGACATTTCCAAAACACAGTCCTGTTAATGTGGACTTGTTTGATTACAAATACTTCAGCTAATTGCAATGCTCTTTATTTAATCAGTGCGGTTAGTTTTAAATTCGGAAGACACTTTACCTCTGATTGATGTTATGCAGAAGTTAATTAACTGGTTAAAAGTCATCGATGTGCAAATGAGTAGTGAATTTTATTTCAATGATGTCTCGAGTAAATCAGGCTGGTTATGCATATGTTTAACTTCGGTGACCTACCTAGTCTTTTTGCTACCCCGGCGAGAGCCAGCACTGATGGAAGTCAGGGGTGATCCGCTGAGATAGAGAATATGAAATGGAAATCGTATCACGCTGAACCAATTATTTTCAGGTACTCATTTTAATCGCCTCAATTTGTGACTGATGCTTTATACGAATGTAATGTAAGTTACACAAATTAGCCATTTCAGAAGCATAGGGTTGGCATTCCTGAATATGCGAATTGAAAATATGATTGCAAATAAATGATTGCCAAATGATTTGTAATGACCGGGGGTTACAGATAAACCGAACAACAGCAGGTAATGAACGAGTCAATTACTGATGCCCGTTTATGCTGGCCAGAATTAATTGTTACCATTTGTCTTGGTCATTATTTTAGCTACTTTTGTCGTAGTTGCTATGGAGCTGCGCAGAGCTGAGTCATAAACATTTCATTAATTGCTTGAAACAATTAAGTGAATCGTTTAACGTTTGTCAATTATTTTACTTCAACCAATCTCTTATTTGAAGGTCACTTTATGATCCGCGCACAAATCTTAGTTAAGTTCAACGTGCTGGTGACAAATTAACAACAGAGCCTTTACAGATGTCGCTACACTAGTAGTGACGTCATAACGTGAAAAAACGGTATTAATTATTCGTACGTAAACCACCGAAAGCCTCTTATCGGGCGACGTTATATCGCAGACGAGGGTCGGAAATTTAGTTTATGCATGCTTTGATAATGTTAGAATGCGTCATATTTGTTGATACATCATTGATACAGTTGAGGACATTTTAAACCATAATCAAATATCAACCGTATACCCACCATCCGCAATGCGCATCAAAGACGTTATCGTATCGTCGGACGTTAGATCTTGTGAACTGCATGGGTAACTACCAATAAGCGAGTGATTGGATCCAAGCAACACAGATTAAAGCATTAGATAATGAGAAGAGGAAAGTTCAATTGGAGATGTTGACTGATCGTTAGACCAGGCGAGCGATGAGGCTCGGTTCGCTTTGGGTGCCTACAGACAATGTTTCATATGCTGATTGTACGGATTGTTTCCGTTTTTCAAGCAGTTCTCAGTTTACTGCCGATGTCATGGTTCCATTACATCTGCCTTTTATACGTTACATTTGATCAAACGTCAAGTCAGTTATAAGACGAGGGGATAAAATGAGCTGGTCGAGGCGAGGACATTGGGGATGAGTCTCTGTCTGCCTATCAGTCTCCGAAGATAACGACCCACAACGCTCCAAACATATCTCAGTTATGGCGATTCGTAATCTTTCTTGGCTTTCGTTTTGCGCCAACCTTCAACGTAACATTAATGCGGTGTGACAATAAACAAAGCAACAGCTTGATGGTAACTGACGTTATTTGTGAGGAGTACAGTCATCTTGATCAACTCAGGCGTTTTACTTCAACGCATCACAGTGGATCCTTTAGACGCCCTCTTCGTTATGACAAGCAATCAATAGCTCTAAACTTTTTTGTGGATCAAGAAATTACAGATTTTTCAACGTGGACATTATTCAGCATGTATTAAAGATATCCACCCATCTCGGTCAGAGTGCTCCATATCACCGTGAACAGCTTCAACTCATCTCGGTCAGAGTGCTTTATATCACCGTGTACAACTTCCACCCATCTCGGTCAGAGTGCTCCATATCACCGTGAACAGCTTCCACTCATCTCGGTCAGAGTGCACTCATCTCGGTCAGAGTGCACTAGCTTCCACCCATCTCGGTCAGAGTGCTCCATATCACTGTGAACATATATATGGATATAGAGAGCACAGAAATATATAACATGTCATGGCTTGGAGCTGTACGTGCCGACATGCAAGCAAGTGGCATCCAATGACGAAAAATACGCTTGCATATGAATCAAGGATAGCCATCTGATTGAAATGAATATTTAGCCTAATTACTGAAACAACCGCTGAAGACAAGATAGATGTGTCTTGAGGCACGAATGGCCGTACATGCTAATTGGAAGTAATATGATGCTGATGGTGGATTAGTTTACACACATAGTATGTCAGCGTCGATATCTAGACATGGTATTTTCAACCTATCTGTAGTGAAGATTTAAGTGAATATGTTCTTGCACATTTGTACCTATACGTGAATGATTAAGTATCAATCTGGAAAATATTGTTGTAACATACCTGGGGCAAAATCTATCAGCTATCGTCAAGGGTACGATGTGAGGATTGGCCCAAACACTACCCTGTGACCTACATGCATTGCATCATCCAATAAGCGTTACTGCCTCATCTACATAAAATAACTTACTGGTGAATCAGTAACGTTTGAACAAAGAATATTTTTTAGGAATAAGGCGACTAAACAATCGGCATGTCTTTGTATTTTCCCTCAATATTATCAACTGCACGGCCATGCGATGCTTGGTAGCGTCCTACGATCGGTACATTTGTGGTCTATTTTTTGCATTTGAATATATATATATATATACATAACGTCACGAAGAAGACCGAACGAATGTAAAGTACATGATGGGAATAGCCAAAATAAGCTCGTGAGGTGGGCGCCTATTAAGAGACTCGTACTGGCAGTTCGTTTGCGTCATAAAATTAAGACGTGACTTTAATTTGCTATGATGCATTAATGCGTTTACTGCTGCTTGGATTGTAATTCGGCGTCAAGAAATGCGCTGGCGATATCTGGTCCGCGCCACGATTCAGGCGTCTCAATTAGCGACCATCGTTTTAAGCTCTGACCTCGTTTGCTCTCGCCTTAGCCGAACCGTTTGTTCTAGTCTTGGCCAGCTCGTTTGTTATCGCATCCTGCTACCTGGCTTCCTGAGCTATACACGGCATCTTATGGCTGCAAGCATTCAGACACCTGTGCTGCGCGATCTATGCTGCCACAAACATCTGACAGCTTGCAAAGTCGCGACTGGATGTCGTACAGTGGTTGGTCTGCATGGAGTTTTCCTTCAAGTTTACCGCTAGCAGCTCTAGAGTTGTGATGCCATCTGGGGTGCCAACGCAATAACTTTACTTATTGGACATACAATGAGCTGTAATAAGAGAGTCAAATGCAAATGTGTTTGTTTTGGAGCAGACTATGTTAAGCATCTCTCTAGAATAACAGGTGAACGTCATGGCCCAACTATTCTAATTTGCCGCACCACACAGTCACGTCAAACAGCTCCTTACACAACAGGTCGACGCAAGGTCGATATGCAGGTATATTAAACAATATGAAATAGAGAAATAATTTATCGCTAGTATAACATTGCTGCTCGATCAGCATGGTGACCTTGATAAATTCATAACTAGTTCTAAAGCTCTCGTGTCTTTGTGATTTCCGTGCAGATATTATGCACATAACTCCATCCTCCGCTATTCCATGGGGGATTAGTTTGGTAATAGTGAACGCTGCCATATGGCACGAGGCTCTTTGACGTTGATTGTTCTGTCAACGCTTGTTGTACTATTGACCGATTTACCAACCACGAATACCTACCAAGCGTTGTCCAATGATATTGAACAGCGCCTGCGCCCATGCGAACCATGTCTGTATTATGTCAATCCGAATTGTCTTTTTTGCTTCAAGTTTATTCGAATTTTGCACAGGGTTATTCGTTGCCTATTTCGTATATATACAGAATGCAAAATGGCCAAATGTCAATGATATTACCGTCGAAGAACATGTGTTGTCGCATCATTAACATAACCGCTTATGCTTTTAACGATAGCTACTTTGGCTTGCTTCGATAATGCACATCGCGGCTGAACCAACCCAATAAAAGACAGATGTGTCAGTTCATTTTACTCGCTGCAATATGAGAAGGTTCTCTCTACCACCTAAGCAAACCATGTAGTTAAAGACGATCAAAAAACAGATTTTGCCAGTGACAAGCCGTTGACAACTTTGGTGCAGCGTTGCAACGGTAGTGTTATTTAAGGCTTAAAGTTGCCATATTGACTTGATAGCGCGCTGTATAGCTGATCAGTGGTATCAGCCTGGATGCTGGTGGGATAAGGCACCTGTTCAGGTATAGACCACTACTTTGTCACCAAATTTATACAAATTTATAGCCATTGTTCGAACACTCACACTGGGGATATAGTTTTGTTTCGTACACCAGCAACGTGAATTGCGCTTCGTGGTCAGGATTAGTTTTCATTAACGCATGCAATGGGCGATTTAGCCATATTTGTGTTGGACGTAATAGCTATGTGAGTCAAGATCAAATAATATTAAAATATATCGAGCCTTGATAATCATCTTGTTTTATGTCGATGCCGATGAAGCGCAATTTGGTAGAAAATGGAAATGATTTTACACTAACATCCACAATTATGCCATGTTAATCAATGCATCTTTCCAGAAGCAAGTAGTACTGCATTTGATAATCTGCTTAAAAGTGTTGCTGGGTACGGATTAATCATTGTCACTTAAAGAGCGCACACTTTTTCAGGAATCGAACGACCGGGTGATGATTCGTTTCACGAGATGTCACGCTCTCTATTGTCACGAGATGTCACGCTCTCTATTATCACGAGATGTCACGCTCTCTATCGTTGGACGAAAAATACAATTCCGACTGAACAATTACCCGCTCCGCCACAAAGCCCGTTAATTTGGTAGAATTATTCGAGTATAAAGGACTTAACTCTGTATCCTATTATCTATGCATGTTATGATAGAGTTATATAATGGCGATAAATGGACTAGTGATTGAAACCAGCGCTCTTTCACATATAGATATCCATCTTAACAGCCAGTCGTGGGATTGTCCCTACCAAAAACAGTTAAACTCAGACTCAACTTAGATCTGGGGCCGCATTTATAAAGAACCTTACACCCGTAAACTCAGCTCCCTGGTTTGCCCTAGGTTCGCAAGCTCATCCTTTAAAGTGGCTATCCAATTGTAATATATGAACAGGAAAATGCCCGCACAGACATGAACTGAAGATCAAATGTGTCTCACTGCACCATAATCTGTTATTGTAATCGATCGCTCGCTCCAATTATCCTCGGGAAATTGTTTTTGAACATATGATGTGGGTTATTCTAGGCCACACCAAACCAGTTGCATCAGTCGGGTGGTTGGCACCAAGGAAAGTGAGGCAGCTTGCAGCATATTTGAATTCTGAATGACTTATTGAGTGATCATAGTGTGTGAGAGTTTGCCCGTAAAATGATAATAATCCACAATTGTTACTGCTTATTTTCTTTACCTCTATTAATTAGCATAACGGCTCTAAGATTAATGTTTTATCTGACTGTACTATTTTGTTCATTATCCAAACTTATATTTTTTTTGGAGGCGATGACTGCATAAATTAACATGCTCGACCTTAAACAACTGCCCTTAATGGGAGCGGATGGACCGTTCTACTTCGTTGCCAAGCCAATCACGCGACAGGAGCATGAACGCTATGATGCAAATGACTGTCTCTGGTAATCAACTAAGAAATTGACAGGCTGCCTCATTTCCACCGGTCTGACCTTCATCTGCTCACTACAGAGGAACTCGATAAATAGCCCAGTTTGGATGCCAGAGGTTCTGTGAAGACCGACTTACTTAGCTGATAATAAGGTCATTTGGTTTGTTCCGAAACTAGAACATCCTAAGTCCAGGCCTTTCCGTTCTTTCTATTGCACTAATAACGAGGACATTCGTTTCAAGATATGCCGAGTATCATTCATAGGGGGCGCTTGCGTTCTGTTCCTAGTTGACAGGAAGAGTGTAAGTGCCAAGCTCTAGGGCGGAGCCCGCAAGTATGACGGTCTAATGTGACTTAGGCATAAGATGTGAGAAGTCATAATAGACTGCGGGCCGTGTGGAGTTATCGTGTTGGTTGATGACCCAGTAAAGGGGTGGGAGTCAAACCTTTATTAAAATATTGAGACAAATACAATTTGATTTCCATGACTTTTCACACGTTTGATATGTACGCATTATTTCACAATATTGTAAAGAAAGCCTCAACATTGCGAAGATATTTCTTGGAGAAAACACGCCTAGCCGTAATACAGCGATATTGCTCTAGACCAATGAGAAGCGCTCTACTATCGATGATCGCGTAGCTCAACATGACGGAATCGTTTACGGATGAAGTTTTATCCAGCGAGGAAAGATTTCGTCAGAAACGTTGCTATATGTGCATTTCCCCTGCAAACAAATCCACTGTAGTGCCATGCAATAGTAAAACATGACCACGGTTCATCGAATGAGTACTGCAGTGGCAACATTCAGAGGGCAGCTAGGCCGAAATTGTGCACGCACACGCAGCAGAAATAGAAAGATACGGTGGTGACATTGCAGCTTCCATGCCCATTCCAACGGATGCCGGCTTTCATCGCATTTGCTATGCAAGATTTACAGATAAACAACACGTTTTGCGAGTGCAAAAACGTATCACCAAGAGCAAAGAAGCACTTGCAAGTAGCGTCGCCAATACAGGTATGTTAACTTTGTTTTATTTGACATTTTAGGCTTAGGCTGAAGCAAAGAGTAAAGTAAAAGTGCGCTGGGAGTGGGTTGAGATTTTTGACCCAAGCTAAACTCAGGCTATAGCACTGTTTATCTGGTAGAGGTATATATTGATTGGAAATACAGGACAACTCGTACTGGGTACAACTCGTACCCCAAGTGCGGTAAAGTGGATAAAGTTAAACATTATTATGGACAGGATAGAAGGGAAGCAAAATTACTAAGCCCCAAGTCCATAAGTTCATAACTGCATTAATCCTAGTCCGAGTAACTTGTCAAGTACCAGAAAACATTCCCACAGCTCCATTTTCTCACACCCAGACTGCGATCTCAAGGAGATCTTATCTTTGTCAATGACATTGCCACAGAAATACTGCTGGTAGAACAAAAGGTCAGCCAAGAAGCAATCCATGACGCAAGTATGAGTAACGAGTCAAGCAGTGATGACAAGGGACCACATGTATCAACTCCACTGCCAGATTACCGAGGAAATGCCAGACTGAAAGATGACTTTATGCCAGCATTGTTGATACGAAATGCCATAGATGCTGTTAAATCCAAAATGCCATGGCCCCCCACATCTGAATACCTGACTACAAAAACGGCTGAAAACATAGTACCTCCCTGCCTGTTCAACTTTCTCGCTTGAATAGTTGGCGCCTCCGAGGATCCTGAGACTGATGCGTTTGTGAATGTACCAGATGCATCTCACAAGAAGAGCCTTTCATTGGCTCAAGATAATATTTATCTGCAGGCACAAGGAAAGATACAGACGCCCAAACACTTGTCATTGGCGATGGCCATCCGCCATTTGACTGGTTCAGCTCAGATAATCGGTTTGCTGAATGGGTTTGGTCACTGTGTCTCCCACTCTGTCACATTGAATTTTGACACGAGTATTGCTAAACATGGACTCGGTCGAGGGGACGGTGCTCTGCCATCTGCAATACTACCGGGAAAGCACACCACACTGGTTTGGGACAATAATGATTTCAGAGAAGAAACTCTAACAGGCCATAGAACGACACACAACACAAATGGCATTGTCAGCCGATGCCATCTTCATCTGTCACTACCTGTGTATCCGACGAGTCAGTGTAAAGCATACTCGAGAACGATCGATGCAGCCACCACCACCAAACCAGGCCATCGGTTTTAAGTATAGAACAGTGAGATCTGTCATTGCAGAGTTAAATTTATGGCATAATATTCACAACAATTCAAGGCATGTATTGTCAAAAAACATCAACTGCACTTTGCATGTAATGTGCATCTTCTGCATTTATTGAAGGAAATTCATTGATTTCTTTGCTATTTTCTACCATGATAAATAAACATTGTGTACAGAATAGAATTCAAAATACAATATCAAAGTCTTTGTTATAATTACAGTTCTCCAAGTGTTCTGAAATGAGATTTTTATACATACAGTTGATGTCAACCATTCACAATTCTTTTAACGTTTTCGGCAACGATTGTTTACGACAGGTATACTTGTCTTATTATAAAGCCAGGTATCCCGTTATATATGCACAAGGTTACTGAAAGGTTACCAATATGCGAAGTAGATAGTTCATTGACGACATTCGACTTCCGGTCCGTTGTTATGAGGAATGCATATTCGAAGTAATGGATTTCCCACTAGACGGTTGCTATGTAAGCCACAAGCCCAATTACTTGAAAAGGCGAGATGACAATTATATTTTGAACATCAATGTATCTGCTGTGACACCCTCATGCATGCATAATGAAATGTTAGTTGCTCATTTTTTGCTAATCGATTGAAACCTATGACTCCCCTATACTCATGGTGTAACCAAGGAGCCCTCTATGTCTCGTGATAATTGTTGGTGGCGATTATCGAAATATGAAGACACTGGTGGGACAGATGTTAAGAATCGGACCGTAAGTAGGACACCGTGTACAGCCTTGCAGCGCGTAAGCCATTATGATCTCTGATTTGACTTTGTCATATTCCAATGACATTTGGAACCGATAAACCTGGAGCAGGTTAATTAGCCGTGTGTCAGCCAACCGATCTTTGTTTCGCGCACATGCACCGCGCACTGAAATTCATTGGTAATCGGGAAGTGACCACTGATAAACAGCTGACCTGTAACATCTAACGCAGATCCAATATGATACCATTAAGCCAGTGGCTGTCGTGCAGTACCCAGTCTGGTTGTCAATGTTAAGATTGAGCCCGCGACGATGTACGTTAATTACTAATCCAGCGGGTCTGGCCACGTTTGTGGCAGAGGTGCTGCATGTATGAAGGTTCGGGAAGAGAACATGCATCATGCATGTTTGGAAGGGAGTTCATTTCCTCTTCAGTAACCCAATGCTCATTTCCAACAAGTCCAGAGATGAGTAACCAGCAGGTTTAATCAGTAAATCGGGGAATATGTTGCTGCATATTTGCCACCACAAAAAAATATCCGCAGTTATACTGAGTGAGAAGCTAACTAGTGATTCTACAGCACTGTTACCGCACAGTTTGTGCTGCGTGTTCATGACGCCATTCATCTCAGCAGTGCCAAATTATGACAGGTATTCTTCAAAACTAAGTCACAAGACATCAATAATCCACAATACGGTTATCAAATTAACAGTTAGAATGCACTCATGATCAATCGTTCATTCAAAATCGGTGAAACCTGTCAATACATTCAGAATGATAAATTGATTTCAATAGTGACCATCTCTATCCTATCCTCCATGTAGTGTTTATCACAATTCTTGGATAAAAAGTCGTATACCTCGAATGTGAACACATGCGGGCTACACGTTCCAGGCGCTTCCATGAACACATGCGGGCTACACGTTCCAGGCGCTTCCATGAACACATGAGGGCTACACGTTCCAGGTGCTTCCATGAACACATGAGGGCTACACGTTCCAGGTGCTTCCATGAACGCATGCGGGCTACACGTTCCAGGTGCTTCCATGAACACATGCGGGCTACACGTTCCAGGCGCTTCCATGAACACACGAGGGCTACACGTTCCAGGCGCTTCCATGAACACATGCGGGCTACACGTTCCAGGTGCTTCCATGGTGTGTGTCACTTCAGCGATGGCGCTTAAGTAGTTGTGACGCCATGGCACCATGTGACCGCACTACTGAGTACGTCTATCTGACGCCTTACAGCTGCTGCCGAGGATTCGGGGCTAGGTATGAGTTGTTGGTAGGGTGGAGGAGGGGGGAATGCGTTCCAGTTTTGTCGTTGAGAGTTGAGCTATTAAATTAGCAAATATTATTTCGTTTTCAAATTTAATGTTCACAAAAGTCCTCAATGCATTAGACACCGCGATCTTCAAATTCACACGGTGTTTTCATCAATGCTTGTAAACTAGTGTAAACAAAAACGCGGATTTTTCGGCAACAAATTTGTGCTACGAGTGTCAAGCGAATTGACTTATCAGATATTGGCCAAAGTGTTTTCAGCAAGCTTGCGCAAAAATACATGACGTCACCTATGTTGAATACAACAGAGAGAGCGAGCATCCAAGCAGAGCATTCCTGCCATGAATCAATTGCAAACTTAAACGCTCATGACAATTCGAACTATATTTCATGCAACAAACTGTCAGAAGGGGATGTGCAACGAGAAAGTTTTGTCTGTAATATTAAATGTAAAAATTGTTTGGTCGGCAATGTAACACTTGCATGTGCAATATGGAATGGGTAAACTTCAATATGCTTGACTGTAATTAAACCAACAACCAAAAACAGATCCGGCCACTGCAATAAAGATATCATGTTTCCAATACCAGAAGGAGCAAATGACATCCAATGATTTTATTAAATAGACATGCTTATTGGACAATGTATGCTTATTGCACCACTGGCTGTTGCTGCTTGTTTGTTATGAGAATTACTAGCTTATTTTTATATTTAAATACAACAAGCAGCAACACCGTTCCAGGGGGACTGCTATTTTATGTGGCAGCTGTGAGGAAGAAGTCCGTTTAATACAAGATTTCATAATAGCTCATAGTGCGGTGAAGCTCCACAGACCGATGCGTTGTGACATCAGCCCTGCCGAGATTGCGGTTATGGTAACAGTAAGACGGGGACAGGGTATAGGTTGGGATCACAATTGGGGTAGAGGACAACGGAGAGATGCAACATCGACGGCAATCGTACATATCAAGGCTTTCGTCCAAGGCAAATGGCAATAGTGATCTCTGAGCTCTTGCGATACTTACTCCAACACTATTTCAACATGCGGCGTATGTTGTCTATACAAAGTGAGATTTAGGTAATAAGATGACCGGATAAACTGGTGTATCATGTTGTCGAACGATCCGAGGCAAAGCGTATTTGAGTTAGTCCTGCGGATGGAAATTATTATTTCGTACGGACATTGCTCGATATGAAAAGGCCCTACCATCTGAATAGTAGCAAAAACTACACCCGGCTGTAGTGTCATACATTGAATAGATGGAGCGATAGAGCACGTTCACTCATGAAGTAGCATCGGGTTTGTTCGCAAATACTCTCAGTTGTTTTGGGATGGATTTTTCTGTTACCACTCTCCGATCAAGGTAATCATGCAGTTACCACTCTCCGATCAAGGTAACCATGCAGTTACCACTCTGCGATTAAGGTATCCATGCAGTGGACAGAATTGAATGCCTTGGAGATTTAGGAAGGCTCAGCTGTCACGGCATTGCCGGATGTTCGCCACTGGTGATTTGGATTGCGGTAACGGTACCAGTCGATGTAGTGCTGCGACAATTCTCTTAGATGTGTTTCAAACTGGTGCCAACATTTGATTATTAACTGCATGATAACTTGCAGGCAACTCTTGATCTCGTTCACTTACTAACAATGCTACCATTTGCCGTGGGTGTTGGTACGATGCGACCATATTTTTCTATTGGAGATGCGGCATTTTTGCACTTTTAGCATTGCAGGGAGAAATGGGATGATCTATGTTCCGGATATTGCGCAAATTGATTTTGATGTCCTGGTTGCTACACAAAAATCACGCAAAGGGTTTTCATCGGGCGCTCGGTTTGGAATAAATCGGGGGTAAATATTCGGCCGACAGCAGTTGTTGATGTGGCTACCATGGAACTGACAAAATAGGTTGGGGAACATTTATATATATATATATATATATATATATATAGATATATATATATATATATATATATATATAGATATATATATATATATATATAGATATATATATATATATATATATATATATATATATATATATATATATATATATATATATATATATCTATCTATATATATATATATATATATATATATATATATATATATATATATATATATATATATATATATATATATATTAGTTATCGCTACATTGCCGTTTCGAGTCGTCTCGACAACAATTAGTTTCACACAAGGATTTTTAGACCACTGAGGCGATTAGGTGTGAACAAACCTTGCTACAAGTGCTTCAATCTAAGCGCGTCCAATCATACTTCAAAGGTTGTTTAGAGGCAAGGATATTTAATTCTATTGAGATATGATAGAGTGCATATATATATACAACTGACCGAATCAGCAATCTGCGATCGGTTTGTAGTCGTGCCTATGTCACCAGTACGCTCAGTCCGGTCGTTAAAAGCACATGCTCATTAAAGCATTTGCCTGATATGTCTATAAATTATATTTCCTACTTCCTATGTACCTGTAAACGTATTGCGCATCAGTATTCGATAAATATGCTACTGGTCCTAGCCTGATTCCTCTACGATTGCAGACAAACCCTCATCCATGATTGGAATGATCCATTATTAATGTCCCATAAACATTGCTTTATCCACGTATTGCCGAAGGCCAAGTACAAAATTCTATCGAAGTAATTTGCAGCATTGAACAATCCGTGACAATCGTTTTTGATATATTTCCTACTGGCTTACAAATGACAGGGGATTACATTTGTGAGCTGACCGTAGGCTGATTGCATATGTATATTGACAGGGACACAAAAGCATCCTTCGCAAATTGATGTTTGTACTGGGCGCAAAACATGGCAACAGCTGATGCAAGAGAGATAGAAAACTGCCGACTCGGTGGCAATTGCCCATTGGGAACTGATATAGCGTTTCAATGTAACCGAGCCGGTTCCCGTGGGGTAATGGTAAACTACGTCGCCTTTCGACCCACAGGTTTAGGGTTCGATACTGAGGTGTGAAAACCTGACTGGCTCCCCGTGACTCGGATGATCACGTTAAATGGCGGTTCCATCTCCGAAAGGGGATGCAACCGACAAGGTAGCTCAATAGTACCGTGCTGGAGGTTCGTCCCAGCGGCGTGAGTTTCGCAGCGAGATCTGAACAACGGGTTTGTGCCAAGTGGGCGCTGGCACTTAAGGGAAGCTGTCCAAGCATCATAATCATCCTCATCCATCACCGTCTCGATATCACCCCGTTGTTGAAAGTGACGTTAAACCCCAATATTACCATAACCTTTTTTCAATGTAACCACTTTTAATTTACACAACGATTATACCGCAATTAATGGAGTTTTGTATCACCTGTTTTCTTAACTTAACAGTAACGCCCATATCAGTATGTATATTGGTAGATGGTTGGTAAACAATTATTTAAAGCATTCCCAACTTAGATCCGATCACTGAAGAAGTCATATTGTTTGTGTGCGCAATGCAAGTTGTAAACATTCGAGGACCAATTTTGGTTGATGTTGGCGTTCGTGTCAACAATTATACACAATCGACCGAGCCTCGGAGAGTTCCATCATCCATGCAGAACATGTTCACTTTTGCAGTAACGACAATGAGGGGCTTTGTCAATGCATGGTCACTGTAACAATGGGTTATTAATCCAAGTTAAGATCGGATGAAGTAAGACTGTACCAACCACAGATGATACGTGTGAGAATCGCATGCTATTTTGATCTTGTCTATTGCAGAAGGAAATGATCTCCGGCACCCGTCAACACCATTAGCTTCAATTATAATGGCATTATGTAGGTTTTTGTGGAAATGTTACCCAAGCAGCAGAACCTGGCAAATGGTAAAAGCAGTTGGTGATTTTGTCAACATTAAGACTTCTGGATATGGCTTATGTTGAAAAAAATTCTGAGAGCATTCGAAAGCCGCGCCAAATGTGTCACCGCACATCCTTTTTGAAAGAGATGCATGTTGATCAAATATTATCAACACGCCCGACACTAGATAGTAGATGGTATGGTTCAAGGAAAACATATTCATATCGCCAAAGGAGATCATTCGTACGTTATATCGTTCCATACCTTCGCAACAAGTCCAACATTGAACTGCTCGACACAATGTTCGTTTACTTTGGAGGTTCAATTTAGCAAAAATTATGGCCATACATTATCACCGAGTAAGATCGTCTTTAGGATCTATCTACTCAAACTAGGCATCTTATATAATATAGACATCGAATATCAGTGGCGAGAAAGGACTGAGACTCAACTTCGTTTAAGAGAAATTTCCTGGCTCAAACCTCAATAAGTCGTCAGTGCGATGCTTCGGGAAGCACACGCATTTGGTGATGCAGTACTCTGGGGTTAATGAGTAACGCAGCTGCCCGAAGTCACGAAAATTACTTAGAAGCAGCGTTTCCCGCTGTGAATGAATAAATACAGGTTGAATATTAGCACTGTTCCAAATATTGCTTTGTCGTGAGGAAAACCATTTCGCACAGCAAATGACAGCGTCGAATTAAAAGGGAATATTTAACCAAATCACCTATCAAATGGTTGCGTAATTTTAACCGCATTTTAGCACATTTGGCTTGACTATTCATGAATACATCTGATTACATCGTTCATCACTAAGTTCATTTTTTTTTTCTAGGCACATACTAAGACAATAACTGACAATATTTTAATGTGCTCTATCAAATCATTATCTAAGTTTAGTTGTGAAAAAGAAATTACTTGTCTATCGATGCGAAGTAAATTATGCATAATATAAAGCGCGTAATAGACGCTGCCACGCATCCGAAGCTTAATACGACCAGTCTTTATGCCATAACTCCAGCACTAATGGAATTGCTCAAGCGTAGTTTACTGGATTAGATCACAAATCATTTGCATAATTTTGTGACTATTTGCACTATCATAGTGTAAGCTACACCGAAATTTGGCATTTGCCACATTGCTTTTTTTCAAGGAAAGAACATCGTTTATGCTGCTCATCGCTTTCACGAAAGGTTTCACTGGTGTCCACTGTTGATGCACCTAAGGGAATGATTATAACATATTTTGGTAAGTTAGCAACGTTTGCATGTT
>CM067357.1:49036677-49039177 GCA_034190875.2 Urechis unicinctus
CGCTTTCTACAACAGCAACAATAAATAATAATAATAATAATAAAATTAGGAGAAGAATAAAATAATAACAATATTCGATAACATTAAAGATGTAAAAATAATTTTTAAAAATATATGTAGTCTCTCAAGATTCGAACTCGAGTTTTGACTATCAAATTGTATTATATTTTTATAAATTCTTGCTCTGAAAATGTCACCAAATTAACAAAAACACATGCTATAATACTATTTATTCATTTGAATTTCCTCTTACACAATTAATTAGTATTTCAGTTAAGTGTTACTTTTCAAGTCTACAGAAGCGTGTGTATTATTATAAATAATAGTATACCTTGTTGAAAACTTGAAACTTGGAGCCTCATCCCAGTGTTTGGTCAGCAGGTTGAATTTGAATTCACTATCATACGGGACTGATGTTGCACAAGTTCCATAGTCTCGAAAAATATCGGGATAAGGTGGGCAAAAGGTTGTCGGAGACGCCATTTTTGTTTGTTTAAAATTCGCGCTGTTTAAAAACTTGACTTGACGTAATAAAGACGGGAGGTAACTATGATTGATCATAGTTATAATACGTAAAAGTAAAGCTAAGTTGTTTACCGTGTTTAAGATTTGATGTTTAAAGTGTGCTTGGAACATCGTAGTAAAGGGATGTACAGTTACTGATATATATGAGATTTTACAGTTTTACTGCATTTTTCAAAATCGAAGTACTCCCGGGAGTATGGGAGTATGCCTGGCTACGAGATATATATATATATATATATTTACATTTAAGTATTTACACCGGATTTAGGCCATTTAGAATTTCTCTCTCTCTCTCTCTTTTTCATCTCTCTCTCTCTCTCTCTCTCTCTCTCTCTCTCTCTCTCTCTCTCTCTCTCTCTCTCTATCTAATCGCTGCTTGTGTATATATAATGTATGTATTTATAAGTGAATTTCAACCCCAATATTCACCATTTATTTCGTATGTATGATGATAAGGAATAGTTATATCCTTGTGCACCTGTTGACAGGCAGGTAAAATGAAATGTTACATGCTTGACTTTGATGAAGCCAAGCTAAAACAAACAGATCTTAGATATTTCCTGTAAAAAGACGCAAATATCAATGGACCAACCACCAATATAATGCTTCTACCACCACATTCAATTCCATCACCACCATCAACTCCATCACCATCCCTCCCCTACCCCATCAACACTTCCACCACCTCCATCATTCTCCATAGGCTGCCTCTCAGCCTCGTGCTCCTGGTTCATTGGCCCGGAGTTCTGCAATGGAATTCTTGAGCTGGCTCTGTATCATTCCCTCTACATTTCCTGCCTAAACAAACACATAATTCCTTTGGGAAAGCATGCTCATTATGTCCTGTTAGATTCGAATTATTGCAGTACTGGACCTCACACATTCGCACCATGATGATACAGACTGGAAGACATAAGGGTAAAGTTATATGAAGTAAATTTGACAGTAGGGTATTGAGCGATGCACTGGCTACATTGAAGCAGCCAAGCTGATATGTCTAGGACAAATATATAGATATGCTTCAGTTAGCAAAAACTTAATCATTAATATATGGAGCCTGACCACCAAGACAAAGCTTCAGTACTTGATACAGTTTTTTTTCTATCACATAGCATATTTCCATGAGCCCGATCCCAACATCTACAAATCCATCACAATGAGCAGTTGCAAATGCCTGACCACTGACACCATTACCATGGCCCTATCAATTATATGCTATCAGTGGCCAAAACTGAGCCACCTCCAAGAACACATCTCTTCTAGAGTGCCTCAGTCACTTGATACAGTTTTTTTCTTGGCCCGGAGTTCTACCGAAATAGAAACGGCGTCCATGGCAACATCTTCTGGTGACATATGAAGCCCAGCGCCTTCGTTCATCTTCGGCGTGTGGTCGGGATGCTCCGGAATGTGTTGTTTGTGTTTGCTTATCTCTTCGCAACATACGTGTAGGATCGAAAAAAGAACTGCAAATCGTTGATAGTAATTATCGCGTTCTATATTCCCGAAAATTCATATTTTAGCCGTTACTTGCCGATTAAAATAGGCGCCTATCGCATGTTTGAATTATGCGAAGCATGATAAAGCTTCCTGGACTATGTTTCAATACGGGCACAGTCGTCACTGATCATTATAAATAATAAATTCATTGTTTTTCCAGCGTTCAATTATTGGTGATGATTTCCTGATGGGATTACGGTAGCAAGGCAAGGTAATTGCAATGCAGCTGGTACCGTCAGAACACGTACGGGGTTGTTTCCTTACACATTAACAACTATTTATTGCAGCGCCTTTGCATGTTGGCGTTTACTTCTGCCATGGATGTACAACAGCTCCGGCAGAGTATTGTTTGAACAAATATATATATTGTTATATATATGTAGGATCGAAAATATAACTATATATATTGATATATATATTATATATTCTATATATCTATATTCATATTATATCGTTACTTGCCGATTAAAATAGGCGC
>CM067357.1:49041677-49056677 GCA_034190875.2 Urechis unicinctus
ATTACAGTAAGTCGACCGCCCATATTACGTTAGGATCAAAGTCGGGCTGCTTGGCGTTACAGTGTGCATGATCGTCGCATTTGTGTCTATGGTTTAGACAGCGAACTGCCATGAAGGGAATTGAAAACCATTCCTATTTTTGTTCCGGCCGATGTCGGCGCGGGGTCACAACGGGATTAAGGGCGGGGTCGCGCGGGGTGTAGGGTGGGGTCACGGCGAATCCAGGGAGGGGTTAAGCGTTTGGTCAATATTGGGGTAAAAATAATATGATAATTAGATCAGGATGAGGTCACGGTAGGGCGCAAGGTGATTTGGTGGTGGGATCAGGATGAGGTCACGGTAAGGGTTCAGGTGATATGATGGTGGGAACTAGAGTTTGGTCATGATGAGAATTCGGATGGGGTCTGAAGAGGGAGAGGGGGATCCCCATACAAAGTAGTTTGTGGTCCGATCGTGAGACTAGGACCGTGTCACTGTGAGGGTCGGGATTGGGACAGGGACATGGCGTGAGGGGATCCTGCATTCAACTGTCGAGTAACTAGAATCAGTACAAAGCTAATGACAGACTCAACGATGTGCAGACACGTGGTTGACTTCAGTTTCCGATACCAAGCTCTGCGCGTTCTGCCGTTACGTAAACCTCACCCGACATAAGCTTCATACCAGTGTATCACATAAAGAGGTCATTCTAGGAAACGTGCCTAAACCATGTGCCTCGGTGTTGGCGATGTAGAGGGGAAATTAAACGAAATGTGATATCAACACAGTTTATCGCCAATAAAGTGTCACTCTTCAAAGGGAAAGTTCGTAGCCAGCAGCTAATTCGTGGTTCTAATATCACGTACTATAACTTAGATATTTGGTACCCCATGGAGTGAGGGGATTGTACGCCTGCTACGTTGCAGAGCTAGGGCGAGGATATGTATCTCCATGTGACGTACAGTTAGGTCACACGCAAGGAACTCACTACCCATCAGAGTCATACATTACACCGTAACATCCAACCATATGCACTGATTATACCTATATATAACAACGCCCAGAATCTAGAGGCAGCTGGCGGCGTGGCAAAATCAAGAGGTAGCAGGCCGCGCTGCAAATTTAAGAGGCAGAAGGCCGCATTGCAAATTGTATGTATATGTATATGATATTATATATATATATATATATATATATATATATATATATATATATATATATATATAGAGATATATAGAGATATATATATATATAGATATATATATATATATATATAGATATAAATATATAAATATATATATATATATAACTCTATCCCTTCTATAAAATATATATAGTCTATCTATATCCCTCTCTATATATATCTATATATCTCTTATATATATTTATGTATATATATACATATATGAACATCGATAGATATATATGAATGTATTCATATATATATATATATATATATATATATATACACATATATATGTATGTATATATATATATGTATATATATTTATATATATATATATATATATATATATATATATATCTATCTCCTTAATATATATATATTATATGTTCATATCTATACCCTATACATTATATTTTAGATATCCATATATATAAAAAATATATGCAAAATATGTATATACACATATATATATATAGACATACATATGTATGCGTATATGTATACAGGTATGCAGGGAGATATATATTATGTATATAGAGGGTGTGTATTTATAGATATCTTATAGTTATATCTATATTTATATCATATAATATATATTATATATATATATACTATATAGTTAGATAGGGAGAGACAGAGATATAGGAGAGAGATATAGACAAATATATACAGATATAGGGAGATAGAGAGATATATATATATATATGGATATATATCTCTCTCTCTCTCTTTCTAGATAGATATATGTATATATATATATATCTACCTCTCTCTATATATATACATATATATCTATATCTCTATATATATATATATATTATATATATCTCTCTATATATATATATATATCTATATATATATATATATATATGTGCTTCTTCAATTATATATATATACTATTTACGAAAAAGTCGAATAAATGCTTTGATAAACTTACTTAATAAATGTTTTAACAAACTATCGTAATTTGCGACATAATTGCCACCAGCATAAATTATCACCAGCAAAGAATATCTCTGTTTCTCTCTATATATATATATATCTGTGCTTTTTAAGATGAATTCCTTGCACAATGTTTAACAAACGTAATTTGCGACATAATTGCCACCAGCATAAATTATCACCAGCAAAGAATAGCATTTTAAGATGAGCACATATTCCACACATTAGTCGCTAACAATGCACCCATGGTCGCATTTAATTGGCATGACAATCGCTATGGTTAGTGAAAAGGTCATTAATTATATTTCGAAGTTGTACATATAAATTGAAATGCAATGTATATGATGATTGTAAATATTACAAACGTTATCTTAATGAAATAAGAATTAATACTTTCTGTACCTGCTAGTCGATTGATTATTCTATTGTTGCGTTTCCGTAGAATAAACTAATTACACATGTCAATTCCTTCATATAGTATGTCATATACATCTGGATAAATGTCATCCTCATCCTTTGTTATCTAGTTTGATTAACGAATGATTGCGTTATTAATGCTTGGACTTAATGCATGATATTTTTTATTTTCAAATATTAAAGCATGCATTGTTTTATTATACAAAGAATAGTTTCAGATACGTGTTTGTTTGCTGTCAGCCGCACCCAATCTATACGGCCAAACTCGTTTGCTGTATGTGGCAAATTTAAATAGCATCGGACAATTAAGCCGGTTATCAATATATTTTCCGACATGACGGAAAAGGCAAATTGGATCAATCAATTTGTCATTTTCTCTCCTCATCAATCAATGGTGCAGCCCGCAAATTCAATTTAATCGATTGCAAAGCTAATATTCTTCTTTCATGACAGCTTGAATAGCTTTGCGTGTTATTAACGGATGTGTGTTGCAGTTGCTATCAATGCTAGTCCACTTAAGAAGGTACTTTATCATAATAACGATTACGCAATAGAACACAATATATGCATCAACGGGAACAGCGGTGTGCTGTAGCAACAGAATACCACCATTCAATATAGCTCGCCTAGACAGGGAGATACATCGTCCTTTAATTTGTAGTGAATATGATTTGCATGTTTATACGCCTTGCGAAACACATATCGATGCGCCAGTTTAATCACACAGGTGGTTTATCAAAGCACAAGAAAAGGACGTGCGTAAAGATTCGTGTGGCAAATCACATATCCCATGTATGCCTTCCTTTTCTGGCTAAAATTAACTTATTGAGCCAATTCAGGGTTCGTTAAGCTTAAGTTAACCTGCTCATTAGTAGACATGCAGAAAACAATGTAGATGGACAACGTATTTGCATAAAGCCATGTCGTCTTATGATGAAGATTTTGAGGCCCAATTATATGACACTAGGGCAAATTATATCCCTGGTTATTTATTTGAGCCATTACGAGCGTCAGTCTCGGAAACAGCCCCGGTCGAACGGTAATTTACGTCTTGTAGGGTTAACATGGAGAATGAAAGCGGTAGCTCTGACTCAAAATCCGATGCGGATGCAGAATTCAGAAAAGATCTCGACGAATGGTCAGTATAGAATACTCTCACCAAGCTTTATTAAATAGTTGAAAAATAATCGTTAGTAAATATACCTAATAAATTAGGTAAGTTGAAGTCGGTATATTGACAGACCTAACTAATGCAACAAATAGTACTTGGTTAGTAAAGGTGGCTCAGTACATTTAATATTGTGGACAGAATTTTGCATATAGTATTTCAAGTATTTCCCTTTTACATTCATTTCATTGTACCACAAATATAAAATTACAATGACAGTTTGGAGAACTACAATGGAGAGAGTGATGGCTATAACGGAGAAATGGCCATGTATCACCAAGCATCACGGGTTACTGGCAAACCTGTTGGAGATGAGGTCTCTACCAATGAGTAAGTTATCCACTATTGCTACCAAAAAGGACAATTTGAGGTTGAACAATCATATAATTTATTCCTGAGGGAACTGCTTCAGATTATTCAGGTATCTAACCTACCACCTGTTTACATTCTGGATATGGCACAGACTGGGCAAAAGAAACCGGAAAGTGCTGCCAGCCTGTGAGGTAACAGCTATTAGAGAATCCTTCCCTGACCAGGGTGGCAAATACACAGGTTATCTACAAAGTAGCTGAAGAATATACCTTTTTGGTAGCAATAGTGGATAACTTACTCATTGGTAGAGGACTCATCTCCAACAGGTCCATCCATTTGAATAAACTAAAATTTGGACGCTTCCAGCACATATTTGTTCAGGCAGTTTGCCAGTAACCCGTAATGCTTGGTGATACATGGCCATTCCTCCGTTATAGCCATCACTCTCTCCAAACATCTACAGAAGACGCTCTGTCTGGCTCCATGTTAACCCTACAAGACGTAAATTACCGTTCGACCGGGGCTGTTTCCGAGACTGACGCTCGTAATGGCTCAAATAAATAACCAGGGATATAATTTGCCCTAGTGTCATATAATTGGGCCTCAAAATCTTCATCATAAGACGACATGGCTTTATGCAAATACGTTGTCCATCTACATTGTTTTCTGCATGTCTACTAATGAGCAGGTTAACTTAAGCTTAACGAACCCTGAATTGGCTCAATAAGTTAATTTTAGCCAGAAAAGGAAGGCATACATGGGATATGTGATTTGCCACACGAATCTTTACGCACGTCCTTTTCTTGTGCTTTGATAAACCACCTGTGTGATTAAACTGGCGCATCGATATGTGTTTCGCAAGGCGTATAAACATGCAAATCATATTCACTACAAATTAAAGGACGATGTATCTCCCTGTCTAGGCGAGCTATATTGAATGGTGGTATTCTGTTGCTACAGCACACCGCTGTTCCCGTTGATGCATATATTGTGTTCTATTGCGTAATCGTTATTAAGATTCAGTACCTTCTTAAGTGGACTAGCATTGAAAGCAACTGCAACACACATCCGTTAATAACACACAAAGCTATTCAAGCTGTCATGAAAGAAGAATATTACCTTCAGCATCACTTTATTAAGTATCATGCGGAATGCACTGAGGTGATGGTAACTTATAGCTTGTGCTAGCCGATACAATGTAAGTATCATTGGTGAAGCAGCCGATTCACTATATATGTTTTACGACGATCAATCAATTACCGATTAATAACGAAGACATTAAGACTATTCGATTTATTAACGACATTTGTCATTACCTTAAACAACACATAACGATATCGCCCCGGTTCATGCGTGCTGGTTTATCTGATTTTACAGATTATCGTCTCATCTCAGGAGAAATTTGATTTTTCACCCAGATATTAATAACGCGGAGCAACTCGTGTATGTCGGAGTCAAAATCACATTGTGAGACGCATTGCCCTTATCATCGTCTATGTTAGTACGTTCTAATGAATGTGTTAGGTGCGTGCACATTTGGGTCGACAGCGCGACCTACACGCCTTAACTGCTCTCTAAATAACATCATATGCGGATGCGGCAATTCAATTGTTTGTCTTCCCATAGCACAGGTTATACAGACCTTCCGTCAATTGTTGGTCTTCCCATAGCACTGGCTTTACAGACCTTCCTTCAATTGTTTGTCTTCCCATAGCACTGGCTTTACAGACCTTCCTTCAATTGTTTGTCTTCCCATAGCACTGGCTTAACAGACCTTCCGTCAATTGTTTGGCTTCCCATAGCACTGGCATTAAAGGGCCACTAAAATGAAAATTTCACTTTCTTTAAGATTTCCACAGTAGCAAATATGCATCAATCTAAAACCTTCTGTGCAATCCGTTTTCAAAACTTTGAACTCTAAAGTGATGAAATTCGCCGTCTAAATCGGATAATCTCGAGTAAACGATCTCCAGCGCGGCCATTACCCTATGACTCACAAAAGGAACCGCTCGGGAAGCCAGCGAGGGCTGCTGCGTCTGGAGAGGCTGGCGACCGAGACCCGCGTGAAGTTATGCTGTGCGAGGGTGGTGGCACTTTAATCGGCAGCTATTATTTTTGCTTCGCAGCGCACCTTCGTCGCGCATTCTACACATATCGCATCAGATCGCTCCGATGCGCGTTCGCTGTTATTACCCACCCCCCACACACACACTTGTCAGACGACTCCGCTTTCATTTTGCTTTCATTTCAGCATCTTGTTGCTTTTTTCACTCGAGCGTTGGTTTTGTGGAACTTTCAAACTTTTTACCTGCGACGATAAATCTACTGTTTTGAGATACTTGAGAATATCACTGTATGAAGTTCAACTGTCACCTGTCATCATGCCAGATAAATGTGTTGCCAAATGGTGCTGTAACACAGCCAGTAGGGGTGTGTCAGTGTTCGCATTCCCTGAAGCAACCCACAGGCAGTGGAAGCAGTTCGTTTGTATCAAGCGAAAATGGAACCACACATTAAAAGATATGCGAAAGCCTTTCTTATGCTCTGAGCACTTCACTGGAAGCTGCATCAAGACTCAAAGAGTGCAGTGAACTCCAGCCATGGATAAAATCTATTTCCAACCACCTGTACTGGTGTGCTAGGTCCTCACTTGGTCATGCTAGTAAGGAGCTAACAGTAGCCAAATGGCAATCTGTTGCCTACCATGTACAGGATAAGCACACTGGTTACAGTGATTTATACCCTGCATGTGAGCATGACACACTTGATCAAGAGACCAGCAGGAAGAAACAATGGATTAAGCCCAGTAAGTTAATGTCATGTCAATGAAAATTAAACATTGAAGGTAGTACAAACTCAATGAACCATACTAACACTTACTGCTGGCTTTGTGTGATCAGACACCAAGGCAGCTGAGAAATTGAATTGGAGGATATCATCACCAACAAACTACTGTGCCGTGACATAAGGAAACTTAGCCCCCTATATCAAACATCATCAGTTGAAGCATTTCATTCAACCATCCTCCACTTCTCCCCTAAAATGATTGTATATCCTTACATGGGTATGCTTATCAGGTAAAGTCATAATAATAACATATTTTCAATATGAAGCCAGTAACAATTCAAGTGGATGTAATTGATTATGTTTCGTTTCGATGTTTGTAGACTCTATTTGGCTGGGATGCATTTCAATTAGAACTGTTGTCGAACACAGGCAGTTAACAAGAAAGGGGAGCCAATTTATCCCATCAAGTATCCCAAGTACAAGAAAGGAGACTACATTGTCAATACCAAAAAAAGAGAACAAAGTTTCGGTAAGAATTTAACAATTTACTTTGTATATATATACTTACAGATCAGAGACACTAATAATAAAATATGTGATGAGTAAGCATATAATAATATAAAACTGTATTATATTATTTTCAGACTATGTGAACATCTTGAACAATTTCTTGTTCAATGAAGTTGCTGTCAACCCAAAGAAGTTTGCACATCTGCTTGATGAGTTTGATGTTCCTCCACCAATGTGCTCGTCATATGTCAGACCTGACAAAGCCACAGCTGTGCTCCTACATAGTTCAAGATTTAAATGAGGAATTCATGGTGTTCACGATAGATCAGGAGGTTTAAATCCTTTATATTGTGCCACTTCACTGGGGAATCCCTTCCTGATCTGTGCCGCAGCACACGCTGGTAGTGGAACTCTGATGTGCTTCCCGAGGTATCCCCAACACCATTTCACCAGTTTTTTTGTAAGCTGTATACCTGTACCGCCTGGAATCATACATTTGGAAATTATTGGAACATATGTTCAATAAACCAAGTTTAGTATAAACAACTTTAAATTTGATAAAGGATCAATAATCCACTCACTTGTGCATAGCTTGTTCCCCACCATTACTGTACCTTTTATATATTACTGATATGCAACTCTTGAGTGCCCAAGGATTGAGACACACCCCATCAAATCCGGGGTGATGTATGATGCATGTGACAGGAGCGTCATGCAGTTCATTTGATTCATTGAGTGTCAGCCATCACTTTTTTACCTGAGGGATTTCCTGACAGCACACACATTCTGTGGCGGTGAGCATTTGCGTGCAGTGAGAGCAAGTACACCTGAAAGAATACAACAGCATATGTCACATTATTATGTTTCAACAGTACTTTTTCAAATATTTTAAGATTTTTCAAAGTGTTCTGATATAACATCTTTGTCATTGATGGAATTTAATTGTGGAAAATGTATTCAACATGTCAAATTGTCTTAGCTATGGATATTTGTACATACTTTAATAAAATAACCTTTCAACATTTTACTTATAGCAACGCGTAACCCCTATCTAAACGGTAAACACCGAAACGTGAATGATTATCTAAACAAAATGCTCGGTAGCTGAAGGGAAAGAGCCCAGTAGAGCTGTAAATATCAATAGACTATACCGTCTATCCATGTCGTCTTTGAATATGATGCTAACCGATAGTATGTAGTCAAGGTTAGAGACGGGCGCTTAATGACCTCAATCAGGTTTAATCATATTACAATGTGTGATAATCGCGTGATCGGATCAAAATTGTTTATTTACCAGGAATCGATGCACAGCTGCAGTCGATTTTCTTCTTGTGGGTCTTCCTCTGACGGCTCCGCCCACATCAATGCGCCGGGATCCTCTTCGTGCTCCGGTTCAAACTGATACGGTTTAATCTCAGGTTCTTTATCAATTTGATCTGTTGACTCTGACGGAGCATTGCAGTCAATTTCATCCTCGAGGTAAACCGCAAATTCATCGAAATCGTCGTTAAAACTATCCGTATCGCTCAAACACTCCTCTGCGGACGCCATTGTCGCTGTGAACCCGGTCAACTTCTTTTGTGATGTCACACTCGCGCGACCTTGACCCCGCCAGTTTGCGCAGCACGGCGCGACAAGTGCAACTTTAAACTCTAATAACTTCGTTATTTGTCCGACTACACACCTCAAACCTTCACCAGAGCATTTCTCATGCACGAATCTTTCGGTATATGGAATCGTTTTAGTGGCCCTTTAAAGACCTTCCTTCAATTGTTTGTCTTCCCATAGCACTGGCTTTACAGACCTTCCTTCAATTGTTTGTCTTCCAATTGATTAAAGCCTTCTCCGCAGCCCACGTCGTGGTGCAGCGGAAGTTAAGTCATGGGGAACCAAATGACGACTACGTTTACGGTCATTGTTTCGACTGCAAAGACTTTGGTCGCATCCGATTCCTCATAGCTTTGGGGAGCGATACAGCTATAATGCCAATGGCATAATGCCAACAAAACGGAGAATAGTTATTACTTGCCACTATCAGCTTTAGGAATTAGCAATAATGAATCACTCCCAGATCTGAGAGTTAAGAAGGGATAAGCTTTAATTATCTGCTCTTCGGATGAGCTCTTTCATCAGCACATGCTTGCTTGGCGACGCATACAGACCATATATTAAACACCAACACATGGAACTGTAGCACCTACGCAACGGTGCTACGAACATTATTATAGGCCTCAGTGCAGGCTTAACAAAATGAATTGAACAAACACAAACTATTCGCGTGCGATTAGGCTTTTGTATTAAGGATGATCGTGATATTCACCTTGCAATATATGATATAATATATTTCATAGTAAGATTTTATTAACGGCCAATTGCAGCGTGCCCTTCCGACCTGTTCACAATGCCCTTTCAGAAAGTACACTTGTAGCGATCAACTTGGCCAGCGTGCCTTTTTGTGTAAACGACGTGGCGAAAAAAAATACACAGTATTTTTATGGTCTAGATAATTTTGTCGTTTGTACGTGCGTACACATATACATGCAGGGCTACATCTCGTCCGTATGGTACCCCACATGCGGCGCGCGGAAGCCGTTCTCGATCCCAGCTCCTCGGCTTCAAACCACTGATTCATAAACTACTTGGATCGCGGACGCGGCTCGAGCAGCCTCTGGATAGTGAAGCCAGCAGCCACTCAATAGCCGCCATGTTGCCAATCCAAAACATTAACACGTGTAGGAAAGTCCCGGACGGTGGGATCATTTTAAAACTTTAGTGTACGGGTGTGATTCTTCTGTTTGGTGCTAAAAAATTGCATAATTAATTAAAAAACAGTAGGGGCTCGTGACAGCTCGACTTCGTCTACTTGGCCTGTGAGTTTTATCTCGACCCCATACCGTTGGGCAGTGGAGATGTCATATGTATCTGTGATTCCATATGGTGCTGGCTCACGACTGCACCGTCCCTTGTGACGTATAGTATATGGATTTAGTCCATGGGTTTGGTTGGAGCGGCTCCAAACGTAGCCTTTAGTCAAGGCGCACGTGGCTCCCTGTGATAATACACGCCCCGGTCCATGATGTAAATATAGCGTACCATATGCTTTCGTCCAAAGAGATGTACTAATTACCACTAGATGTCCTGTTAGGGCGTGTCTTCCTCTGTGGCTGCATAGATTTAGCCCCGATATCCTCCTATACATGGTAAGGGCCATCTGCTTGTGTTGTTACTTTCTATGCAAGGCATCGATTTCGGCAATCGTGTTTGTGTATTCAAGCATCCTTAGGGCATTGTCGACCTCTTCACATGCAAACAAATACCATATGTCGGTTTGTCAGGCTCATGACTTAAAGTTAACCTGGCTCATATCGTTAATCATAGCTAAGATAGTCATACATAACTCGCAGGTCAGTTACCCATTCGCTCAATAAACCAATTTAATAATAAACCCACCCGCTTGCTCTGTATTAACCCAGGCAGATAAACTGTCGTGGTTGCTCATGTCGAGAACTGTCAGTCTACTATGATGATTGCTGTTTTCACGGGTTGTTCCGTAAGCATTATTGGAGATAAACCAGTGGACACGTTATAATCAAACGTTCAAGTTGCTATGCGTCTTATCATTTAGGGCGCGCAGCATTGTGATGCGCGAAACAGTGTAGCCCACCTCGCAGCAATTCATTAGTTTCATTTATAAAGTCAAGGCTAGCATTTCACTTGTATAATATGTGAATGTGACTTATTAAATCGATAAAGGAACAGAAGCTGCTGTGGCGTTGTGTTCATCTCTTTTAAGAGAAAGAGACTATATAGTGAAAGTGATTCTAATGGACTGTCCCTTATAACTGTTTCCATGGCGACATTTTCAGTGTGTTGCCCACCGGCAACATGCGCACACGGGAGAGTAAGAGGAAATACACTTTATTGCCAGTTTGGCGGGCAGTATAGCGGTCCTGCTACTGGTAGAGCGCTGTTATTTCCTGCCTGTCCGTGTCGTGCAGGTGCGACCACACGGTACTGTAGTAAGGCCACATCACCGACTCGCCTATACCTGAGTGACGTAGACCAAGGGCGTGACCCAACTCGTGGTTAGATACGTAGTTCAGCGAAACACCTGTCAAACACAGGGAGAATGCTCGATAACTACCACTCACAGAGAGAACGCTCGATATCTATCGCTCACTGAGACAATGCTCGATATCTATCACTCACTGTGAATATGCTCGATATCTATCACTCACTGAGACAATGTTCGATATATATCACTCACTGTGAATATGCTCGATATCTATCACCTACAGAGACAATCTTGATAACTATCACTCACTCAGACAATGCTTGATAACTATCACTCACAGAGACAATGCTTGATAACAATCACTCACAGAGACAATGCTCGATATCTATCACTCACAGAGACAATGCTCGATATCTATCACTCACAGAGACAATGCTCGATATCTATCACTCACAGAGACAATGCTCGATATCTATCACTCACAGAGACAATGCTCGATATCTATCACTCACAGAGATAATGCTCGATATCTATCACTCACAGAGACAATGCTCGATATATCTCACTCACAGACAGAATGCTCGACATCTATCACTCACAGAGACAATGCTTGATATCTCATCACACTCACAGACAAGACTATCATGCTCGATATCACTCAATGCTCGATATCTATCACTCACAGAGACAATGTTTGATATCTATCACTCACAGAGACAATGCTGATATCTATCACTCACAGAGACAATGCTCGATATCTATCACTCACTGAGAGAATGTTTGATATCTATCACTCACAGAGACAATGCTCGATATCTATCACTCACAGAGACAATGCTCGATATCTATCACTCACAGAGACAATGCTCGATATATCTCACTCACAGACAGAATGCTCGACATCTATCACTCACAGAAACAATGCTTGATATCTATCACTCACAGAGACAATGCTCGATAACAATCATTCACAGAGAGCATGTTTGATATCTATCACTCACTGAGAGAATGCTCGATATCTATCACTCACTGAGAACATGCACTCCATCTACCCCTCACATAGAGCATGCTCGATATATACCGCTCAAAACGAGCAAGCTCGTTATCTACCATTCCCAGAGAACATTATCGGTATCTACCACTCACGGAGAACATTATCGCTATCTACCACTCACGGAGAACATTATCACTATCTACCACTCACGGAGAACATTATCGCTATCTACCACTCACGGAGAACATTATCGGTATCTACCACTCACGGAGAACAAGTTCGACATGTTCTACTCACATAATACATGGTCGATATCTGCAGCTCATAAAGAACCTGCTCAATATCTACCGCTCACAGAGAACGTGTTCTATATCTACCGCTCATCGAGATCATTCTTGATATCTTCCACTCCAAGACAACATTAACGATATCCACCACGCACACAGAACACAATCGATATCTACCTCCTGTAGAATCATGCGTGATATCTTCCACTCACAAAAAAAACATTATTGATATCTACCACTCAAAGTGAGCAAGATCAATATGTACTACCTCTCATGTATATCATGCGTGATATATTCCACTCCCATATAATATAATTGATATCTACCACTCCCAGATAATATTATCTTCCACTCATGGAGAACATGTGTGATCTCTACCACTCGCATAGAGCGAGCTTGATATACACCACTCACATAGAAAATGCTCTGTATCTTCCACACAAAGCGAACACGCACTTTCATTGCAACAAGCGTCCTATTCGATCATAGCGGGATCAGAACCCACCGTCTGAATGGTCTGTACTGTAATCGGCTGTCCAGCTCTCGGCCTCATCAAAGTGCATATCTCCACCTATAGGGGACGGGGATGGGGGGAATGTATGCGCAAGCACCTTAAAGGGGCCGTCAAATGGGAAGAAGTCGCCGTGTTCGCCGCTGGAGAAGGAGATCTCGATATCACCGTCGCCGTCGACCTGCGTCAACGTGAGGGGAGTGATAGCTTGCCACAGCTGTAGAGAGACAAAAATTCGTGTTGGTTATAGACTGATATGATATGCGATACACTAGGGCGAGTTATATATAGCTAGGAGAATACTTTGTAGCGGGGTGTTATGGAAGGGCATTATTCACAGGCATAATTGTGTTTTGTGTAGAGTTTTGTTGTACACATGTATGACTGGGTTAAATGGAGTGGGGTTTTATGACGGTATAATCAGGTTAGTTAAATTTGCCACTCCATCGAAAGGATACACATTGGCACCAAGCTCGACAAACTATGCATAATGGGTGTAATGTTGCTTTGTAGAACTTAGTTGTGCACAGGAATGACTTGGCTAAATGGAGTGGGGGTCGGGGGTGGTTATATTTACCACTCCATCGAAAGGAAACACATCGGCACCAAGCTCGGCAAAGTATGCGATACGTACATATATCTCCCGTATTATAGTTTGCTCGGCTTATTCAAATGAGGAGCTTACATCAAACGATTTCTGAATGGCGGCGACCTGCGTTGCACGGTCCATGTCGGAGGTAATGTTCGTCATCATCCACGTGACGGATGGCTTCATCCATCTCTCTTCTGATACACAAGAAAACTATACCATATGAGAAGTGTACAAGATGTAATGTAGGTACCATATGTACAATAAACAGCAACCTAGGTTAATTAAAAGCCTAACCCCACGCATGCAATATTCCGTACATTGATCTAAATAAATCTGCCAATTACAACCAGTTCACCACATATCCAAATGACCACCTTGGCTTGTAATTGTTTCTTACCGCGTTATTAGCGAGCGTTACAATGAGTTCAGTGGTCAAAGAGTACCTCGTCGGACAGAGCGGTCCTCTGGTTCGAAGTCGGCGATGCCACAACGGACGCTGTTCATCATTTGTAACGACTTCTCGTCCATTTTGCCTGAAACAAAGTGGTTTACAGTATGATTATATTTGTGAACAAGATGGCCCCTCAATAGCGACATGATGCGTAGGACGGTACAGCAATCAATTCTCGTCCACCTGTGATGGGAATGCCCGCCATCCGCTGGAACTTGACGATAGCTGGTTCCAAGTTGGTACCCATGCCCTCTCCACTTTTCTTCATGTATCCGAATCGCACCAAATAGTCCTTTGTATTCCGACAACAACACAAAATACATCGTGGTGTACGGTTTGTATTCGATCTCTATTACTGGCTCTGTATCACAGTACTGCTACAGATGATGATGCAATTGTTTTGGAAGGTGTCATTACAAGAGAACCTGATATAAAAGCGATTTGCCAAAAACATTTCCATACGATTTTGATTTACAAAGGTGCTGTTCAAAACATTTGCATCCGGTTGACTTCCAATAGATATATTGTATAAATACATTGAAACCGCCAATGGACAAAACAGTCTGTTTATCTTAGCAACCTACACTCAACCGTCGCGTGCGGCTCAATGGCAGGGCAACACCGAATTAATTAATGTATTACCCAAAAATGACTTCTGGGTGGTTTTACCTCTACGTCTATCTCAGACGTCACCTTGTTGTCGCTAGGTGCCAGCGTCACAACGATGACACAGCAGCTCAAGGCCAGCATAAGACTTAGAATCCTGGCCATCTCTCCTGTAATCTGTTAAGCTGGGTATGTGTTTGCGTGTCAGCTTCTGAATCTAAACGCGGTCTACAGTACTGCGAC
>CM067357.1:49059177-49091677 GCA_034190875.2 Urechis unicinctus
TATATATATATATATATGTGTATATATATGTGTGTATATGCATATATGTATATATATTATATATTTATATATACACATATATATATGTGGATGGAGACCCTAATATTATGACGGTCAAGTAGACCTCAGTTAGAAACCACTTCTACATCGTCTGTACACAATTTACAGGCTGCGTACGTCACCTGAACGCTATGTCTTATACGGGCGTGCTTGCAATAATGACCTCGAGATTAATCGATCAATAAATATGTAGGAGAGGAAATCATTAAAACTTGCACTGGCAATTAAATGTTACCCTCAATTGAATGGATCGATCTCAACACCCATTACATGATAATGCTTCAGACGGACGTATAGTTTATTTTTATACTATATTCCCGAACATATTAAACGCGACATATCTACGGCAGATCTAGAGATCGTCTATTTCATCACTTCATCGGTACAACAACTAACATGGGTTCACTAGGCTCATTGCCGACGTATGATAACACCATATGATGAAACAGGCGTGTACAGATATTGTTCATTCAAGCGTAACATGCAGTAAATCTATTTTGTTATAATTAAATGGTGTCCCTATAGTAATTGCCTAGCGTCGCCTTGAATGCTTATATGGATGACCTTGCGTGTGATAAAGAGTAACGTATATAATAAGAATATATCATGCTGTCAGTGATATTAATAATAACATGGCCTTGGAGTAAAAATATTGCGTGTCTTTTTTTGTGTGCCGACTTCTGCTGGATGAACATGATAGATTCCCAATAGAAGTTGACTCAGAAACATTAATCAAAAATGAACTCCCGATTGTGTGTGGTAATTTTGATTATTAACGGATTCAGTTACAAGATCTCGCATTTATATTATTATCTACGGACAATGTCTAAATGAAACTGTATTGGCACCTTATTAACGGTTAAATCCTTAAAAGTATAATGCCTGGAAAATGATATCAACACAGTAAGTAGTAACTCTTTCCATGACCCAAAGGGTATTGCCAATTTTTTCAATTAATATTTCACAACTGTACGTCTACAGAAAACCAAACACAGCAGGATCAATCCTTAAGAAAATATGCACAGGACGTTTAGACTAGATCAATTGATTTGAAATATTGTACAAGCTTTAATATCACAGGTTATCCAATGGGCAGAGGTTATTTATACCGAGACATAGCCGCCGGCAAAGTATATAATCGGCGTTTGAAAATGCATTGTGCACAAGCATATTAATTATATGATTATTTGATACAATATAGACGAAATGCATTTTCAGTGTTACAGTTCTGTCACATACATTTGCTGATCAGTGCCTACAATACAGTAATGATACCTCTAAACTAAATTCAGACCACTTCAATGTTTGCATATTATACCCATATTGTGACTGATATTGTTGCACCTGACTATCTTGCAACAATACACGTATATGTATTCCCGCTTAATCCGAGGTCGTAGTGCCCTAACAGTACTTTTCAATGTGTCTGTTATATTGAATTTAATACGCTGATCGGCTATGAATTTATTTGAAAACGCCTTGCTACACTGGGTCTATACCGCACGTAACATAAGTTAAATATCACCGATATTGTTACTTATAGCACTGGTGTCACACACAAATGTTGCACTTACAACGGTCCTAGTTTGTAGATAGGATCAATATGCAATCCAGGAGGCTTTGCCGCGCTTGACAAGAACGTACAGCGCTCTACGAGTCCTCTGCTGGTGCTTGCAGTGACATACACCTGTCGTTAGCGTACGAATGTGCTGTGTGAGACGCCTTGTACAAATCCGCTTGATGCCAACCTGGTTATAATAGGTTCCTAATGGACCCATTTAATTGCATACATCGAGCTTAATTCTTTTATGCCGGAACATGTAAGAACGTTCGGCGGATGTGGTGAGAAAAAAAACATAAAGATCACATGCACCCGTGGCATGGAGGGGTGGTCCAAGATCAAATCATAATGTTTATAACGTTGGCCCAATTTGGGTTTTTGACGCGCTTGTAGCCCGATGACATTTTTAATAAATACTTAGTTTGTGTTTTGCAGCTGGACACAAAAATGCCACTAATGTATTGGGAGAATCGCAAGTATATACAAGCTGCTTAAGAGCAGGAACATCCAGATCCAAGCAAGCGGAAGGAAAACATTTATGTCTTAGGCATGAAAGTCTTTCCTATAATAGCTACAATATAACTGATCAGTATGAATTGACGCAAATGTTGCTTTCTGCTTACTGCTATAGAACCATATAACAATTTTGTTTGCAGTTAAGTTCGTTTGCAGTTAAACACATACCTACCTTATCTAACTGTTTGTTGTGGCTGGTTTCGAGTGTTTGACGGATATCAATACAAATGAGGACTATATGGTTGGAAAGAAGAAGCTTGCATTCAATGACATATTTGTTATACGTTATACGGCATTTGCTGAACATGAAAAAAATCGAATAACCGTTGCATTTAATGTAAGGATCCAACCGTTAATAAGGTGCCAATACAGTTTCATATTTCCGATCTACCGTTTAAGGGGTTTAACGGATTGGCTTTTTACCTGTGGCCATAATCAGTTGTGAACTAAGACAACCACTTCCACTGTATGTGTACATCATTGTATATATATATATATATATATATATATATATATATATATATATATAGATATATATAGATATATATATCTCTAGATATATAGATAGAGATATATAGAGATATATATATATCTATATATCTATCTCTATAGAGATAGATATATATATATAGATCTATATATCTCTATATAGATATATATATATATCTCTCTATATATATATCTCCTCTATATATGTACCTACCTATATATATTTATATATATATATATATATATATATATATATATATACATAAATATATATATATATAAATATATATATATATGACCTGTGTGTGTGTGTGAATGTGTGTGTGTGTATGTGTGTGTGTATGTGTGTGTGTGTGTGTGCGTGTGTGTTGCCTTATTACCTACTACTGGAGGTGCATATTAGTAGGGGTGGTATATTGATGCCCATTGCCAGGCGTTACATCAGAATGCGTTAGGTAACATTTCCGGGGTATTTACGTCATTTACCTGGTCCTTATACCAGTTGTGTTGAACGGCAGCAGCAACGGCGCTACAGGTATGGCTAGCTAACTATATAACAATGGAAAGCAGTCTAGCAGGAATCAATGACGAGCAAACAGACTTAACGACAATATTGCAATATATAATTGCCAAGAGGGTCATGTAATAATGGGCCTTGCTAAAGCTTCAACCGACCTCATCCAATTCTAATCATGCAATATTGCTGGACAATGGACTCTTGACCTGTAGTGACTGGCAAGACGTATGAGGATCCCTATTTCTGTAATAAACTCGAATGAGATAATAGTAAACGAAATAATATATATAGGTGCCACAAAACGATCCCAAGGCACCTCTTCATCGATATTCTGAAGACTAAGAATGCAAGCAATGTCATTAAAAGTAATGATGTGGTCGTAAATCATGGCAGTATTACGATGGACAATACTCATAACATAAATTATTGGTGACATTGAAACATCGCAACATTAATTGTTCATATAGAGGTGTCTTACCAGCTAAAAATGGAAGTATACAATGACCTTGCTCTACGGTGGAGTTTATAGGCATTTGCACATTGTGCAATACAAGCTGTAAAAGGAATTGTTCGATAACGTCCATAACGGGGATCCATAAAACGTGTGCAATATTCATCAAAATGTGTATTACGAACATACAAGTAGTGATATAGGTACCCCTACTTACCTCGTTTTTGACGTCGAACGATGGACGAAGTCGATTGCGCAATATATTTTCGCTGACGATCGCTTCCGGATTCGGTGCGCTATTTTGATGACATCATTCTATTTTTGGAAAGTGATTTCACCATCTGTTCCGTCCTTGAAATCTTTGCGACCTTGGTTTTGCGACCTCATGGAGGGGCGCTATTTTGGATGAGATCATTTTTGTCAGTTTTATTGAGAAGGAGTTTGTAAATGGGTATTAAAAGTCAATTAGCGGTAATGGTGTTGAAAGAGAAGTGAAGGATAGCGTTAATGTTAGTGGAGTATTCACCGTCTGTTCAGATATGGAGACGGTGTTTACGAGGTGATTTGTTGCTATTAATTTCCTTTATCCCATGACATGTGGTGATATATTGAATTGGTGACCTTAGCAGGCTCGCGCAATGTACGGTATTCGAGTGAGTTCATTTGGAGCTATGTCCTTAGGAAGGTTGTTGACCTTCGACCTGATGTGATGAATGGGCGGTATTTGGGTGAGGTCATTTTCGATAGTTTTATTGAGGAGATTGTAAATGGCTATTAAAAGTCAATTTTCGTCAGATATGTCGGTCGATTGAAGTTTTCACGTGAATGAATCTTACTAGCATATGAGTCTTACATAGGAGGTAAAAATGAGAATATAACGACAGATGGATTAAAAGTTGACCATTGGATATTTCTCAAAATGGGGGTGGAGTTATGGGTTACAAATAGCGGATGGTAACTTTACTTCCAAATAGTTTTCATCTATATTTTGTTATAATGGAGCACATTTACGCCAATCATTTTATTTCAACGGATCGGACAAAATCTAAATTTTACCAATCCAACTATTCTAGTTTAGTGAAACAAACAATGACAAATCCCGATTTGGAGGAACGTTTTGGCTATCATAAAATCATTTGTTATAAGCGTTTTGACAATATAGTTGGCGTTACAGGAGCGTATCCTGGATATGACTCGGCCCCCACCAAGTGGGTTAAAGTTATTACAAAGGGCGGGTCCCTCGTAACGGCCTATCCCGTACTGTGAGTATTTGATCAAAGCACGCTATATCATAGTATAGATTCGTTGACTTTTTTGTATCTGTTGTAAGTCTATATTTCTTTGTTTGCAGGGAACCCAAACATCTTTTACAAGAGAACCGTGAGTACCGCAAATGTTTAAGATTCTCTGGAATTTTATTTTGGTTTATTCTTAGAGAATAAACCTGGTCCTTATACCAGTTTGTGTTGAACGGCAGCAGCAACGGGCGCTACAGGTATGGCTAGCTAACTATATAACAATGGAAAGCAGTCTAGCAGGAATCAATGACGAGCAAACAGACTTAACGACAATATTGCAATATATAATTGCCAAGAGGGTCATGTAATAATGGGCCTTGCTAAAGCTTCAACCGACCTCATCCAATTCTAATCATGCAATATTGCTGGACAATGGACTCTTGACCTGTAGTGACTGGCAAGACGTATGAGGATCCCTATTTCTGTAATAAACTCGAATGAGATAATAGTAAACGAAATAATATATATAGGTGCCACAAAACGATCCCAAGGCACCTCTTCATCGATATTCTGAAGACTAAGAATGCAAGCAATGTCATTAAAAGTAATGATGTGGTCGTAAATCATGGCAGTATTACGATGGACAATACTCATAACATAAATTATTGGTGACATTGAAACATCGCAACATTAATTGTTCATATAGAGGTGTCTTACCAGCTAAAAAATGGAAGTATACAATGACCTTGCTCTACGGTGGAGTTTATAGGCATTTGCACATTGTGCAATACAAGCTGTAAAAGGAATTGTTCGATAACGTCCATAACGGGGATCCATAAACGTGTGCAATATTCATCAAAATGTGTATTACGAACATACAAGTAGTGATATAGGTACCCCTACTTACCTCGTTTTTGACGTCGAACGATGGACGAAGTCGATTGCGCAATATATTTTTCGCTGACGATCGCTTCCGGATTCGGTGCGCTATTTTGATGACATCATTCTATTTTTGGAAAGTGATTTCACCATCTGTTCCGTCCTTGAAATCTTTGCGACCTTGGTTTTGCGACCTCATGGAGGGGCGCTATTTTGGATGAGATCATTTTTGTCAGTTTTATTGAGAAGGAGTTTGTAAATGGGTATTAAAAGTCAATTAGCGGTAATGGTGTTGAAAGAGAAGTGAAGGATAGCGTTAATGTTAGTGGAGTATTCACCGTCTGTTCAGATATGGAGACGGTGTTTACGAGGTGATTTGTTGCTATTAATTTCCTTTATCCCATGACATGTGGTGATATATTGAATTGGTGACCTTAGCAGGCTCGCGCAATGTACGGTATTCGAGTGAGTTCATTTGGAGCTATGTCCTTAGGAAGGTTGTTGACCTTCGACCTGATGTGATGAATGGGCGGTATTTGGGTGAGGTCATTTTCGATAGTTTTATTGAGGAGATTGTAAATGGCTATTAAAAGTCAATTTTCGTCAGATATGTCGGTCGATTGAAGTTTTCACGTGAATGAATCTTACTAGCATATGAGTCTTACATAGGAGGTAAAAATGAGAATATATAACGACACAGATGGATTAAAAGTTGACCATTGGATATTTCTCAAAATGGGGGTGGAGTTATGGGTTACAAATAGCGGATGGTAACTTTACTTCCAAATAGTTTTCATCTATATTTTGTTATAAATTTTACCAATCCAACTATTCTAGTTTAGTGAAACAAACAATGACAAATCCCGATTTGGAGGAACGTTTTGGCTATCATAAAATCATTTGTTATAAGCGTTTTGACAATATAGTTGGCGTTACAGGAGCGTATCCTGGATATGACTCGGCCCCCACCAAGTGGGTTAAAGTTATTACAAAGGGCGGGTCCCTCGTAACGGCCTATCCCGTACTGTGAGTATTTGATCAAAAGCACGCTATATCATAGTATAGATTCGTTGACTTTTTTGTATCTGTTGTAAGTCTATATTTCTTTGTTTGCAGGGAACCCAAACATCTTTTACAAGAGAACCGTGAGTACCGCAAATGTTTAAGATTCTCTGGAATTTTATTTTGGTTTATTCTTAGAGAATAAAATATATTTTGGTTTTGTTTGTAGGATAAAGATAAATAAATATATATATATATATATATTATATATATATATATATATATATATATATATATATATATATATATCTTATATATATATATATATATATATAAATGTTATACTGGTGTTTGTGTTATTAATCGGACTTGATGAATCTGTGGTATAATTACACAAGCTGGTAATGTGATTTACCGATCGTTGAATTCACGATGTGCATCTATCTTAATTAAATAACGACTCATGTCAAACGATTTGATAAATTAGTCATTGTGATTTGCCCCCCTTAGCGCTAAAATTACTCAAGCGTATATCATTGTCAACCCTGCTGTCAGTCGATTTCGCATTCACCTCAGATATTGTGGTGACATGATTCTATTTTTGGAAAGTGATTTCATCATCTGCTCGAATATTTTTCGTCCTTGAAATCTTTGCGACCTTGGTTTTGCGACCTCATGTCAATACATTGAGCTGGGCACTATTTGGATGAGGTCATTCTATTTTTGGAAAGTGATTTCACAATTTTCGTCGGATATGTCGTCATAGTTTGCTGAGCTAAGCTAAATGATGGGATAGAGTGTGTATATAAAACGGGAGAGTGTCTCAGTTCTGCGTTCAGTTATAACCATGGCTGAGAAGAGACAGCTAGAAGCTTTCAATGATGTGTGCAAACGCAGTAGACGGATGAGCGATGCGGACTTGTTAAAAGCGGTAGAACAAATCGAGATGGAAAGCAGTGAGTATGATTTTATTTCTATACCTGAATTATAGAATTACCACGTATACGTCATTTATTTATTTATTTACTTTTGTTACGCGTGTGTGTTTTAGTGTTGACGGGAGACGAAGATATTTTACACGCCGCTATGGATACGTATGCAATTGAACAGGCCAATGCAGCACTGAATTTGTTAAACAATGCTCAACACAGCCCCCCGACACAAACTGGATATGGCGCTACAGTCGACAAAGCTAAGGGTAGGTCTATTAAAGGATAGGTCTATTACTGGTAGAATTGAGGAATGACGTAATGGAAAGCTTTATGACTTTGGGTGATATTTATATTGACAGATTATCGATGATTATGTCGACAGAAGCTGTGTTGGCTGCGAATGAACGACTCATACGCGATTTGGAAGCCTGCAAACTGTTTACAATTATAGTTTATCAGAAGATGTGCCCAACCTCAACCAGTATATATTTGAGGAATGCGATTCAGCCTTTAAAATCAACGGGAGTTATGGATTCTTATTACGTCACAAAGAATCAGATGAATTGCGGTACTTTCATTCGTCCGTCAATAACCATCGTATGCTACCAACCCCTCTAGTCGTACGGAATGCCGATGATTTTGAGAGGGCTATAGATGCAATAACACAAACAGACATTTTAACCTACGCCCAGAACCAACGACCGGATTCGAAATGGAGTGTAGAGGAAGTGACTAATTTGACCATCTTTGTGAACCCAATCGAAGATCACGTGATCGGCTACCCACCACCTGTTACCGGAACACCTGGAAACAAACAGAGCCATCAACTTGTTAGACCGAAAGAAAACCACCGGTAAACTGTATCAAGACCGACTGTGCTTTTTCAGGGCACTGGTCTTCAATAGAGGAGCGAAGATCAGGAGTCTAGAGAACGCAGCAAAAACATTGTTAAAGACTGCTTACCCCAAACAAAAGAAAAAAACATTCAGGGTGTACCTCTTGAAGACGTCGAAAGACTAGCAAAACAATTCGAAGTGAATATCACCGTGTATACGCTAGACGAGAATCAAGTAAGTGTGTCTTGTAGTGATTAAACAGAAGTAACAACATAAACGATGTAATCATTTGATATCGAAATGGAAATATGAGATGTGATCGTTTTGTTATATGTGTTTCAGGTAGCTACTTTGGTCATGCGAACGCGTACAAAATTCGCCTCGACCTTGAAAATGAACCTGTACGAAAATCACTTTAGTTACATAAAAAACTTTGACCTTTATAGCAAATCATATATTTGTGGTACCTGTCAGAAGCTGTGGAAAAGTGAGAAAAAACTACATCGCCACGAAAACAAATGTACTGTGGAAACGAAATACAAGTACCCAGGCGGTGTTTTTCATCTACCACCCACTATCTTTGAAGCGTTTCGGGACGAAGGAATCGAAATAGAAGACGGTATTTACCCTTACAGAGCCACCTATGATTTTGAAAGTTATTTTGGAGAAGACAACCTACCCGTCAATTCACCCAAAGTCACCTGGGACCAAAAACAGGTACCGTTATCAGTGAGTGTATGCAGCAATGTACCTGATTATACAGAACCAAAATGCTTTGTAACGGAAGGAAACGCACAAACATTGATTGACAGGATGATGATGTATATAGTGGAGATATCAAACGCCGCCTATCTACTGATGCTTGCTCAATACGAAGCTGCCCTAACCCAGTTACAAGAGAAAATCAATGAAGCGTATCAACGGGACCCGGTCGTCAAGGGAGAACATCCATTGCAGAAATTACAGAACAAATTCGACAACTATTTACATGTATTACCGTTAGTCGGATTCAACTCATCGAATTATGACCTCAACGTTGTGAAAATACCGTTGACAACTTACCTGCAAGAACATTCATCGATCAAGTATACCATCAAACGAAATAACTCATTCATGTGCATTGAAACGGACCATGTACGGTTTTTGGATATCACCAACTTTATTGCACCTGGATATACATACGACAAATACCTACGAGCCTTTCAATGCGAACAGAAAAAGGGATATTTCCCGTATGAATGGGTGACACTCGATCGTTTGAACAACACAGAATTACCACCCCATGCAGCTTTTTACAGTGCGTTAAAACAAGAAAACATTACAGCTGACCAATACGCTGAATGTCAAGATGCGTGGGAAGCAGGTCATATGCAGACTTTTAAAGACTTTTTGATATATTACAACAATTTAGATGTCGAACCGTTTCTGGAAGCCATAGAGAAACAGAGTAGTTTTTACAGTGAGAGAGGTATAGATATGTTGAAGGATGGAATATCAGTGCCCGGATTAACCATGCGATATTTATTTCAAGACTTGGAAGATTATTTTACCTTACCTGACGAAAAGAACAACGACATCTATTGGTTGATTAAAAATGGAATAGTGGGCGGACCCTCAATCATCTTTCATCGTTACCACGAAAAAGGAAAAACTTACATCAGGAAGCGAAGTTGTGTGAAGGAATCGTAGGTTATGATGTGAATGCCTTGTATCTGTGGGCTTTGTGTCAAGGCATGCCAGCCAACTTTCCGACCCGACGTCACGCGCCTGAGTTTAAACCAATTCAGACCCGAAAACGTGGTGTAGCGGATGAATGGTTGGCTTGGATAGCACACAGCTCACAAAATCAAATACAACATCGTCTAAACAGAGGGGAAAAACGAATTGGCGCCCGGCGATTACCCGTAGACGGTTGGTGCAAAGAAACGCAAACAGTATATCAGTTTCACGGATGTGTATGGCATGGCTGTCCGTGTCTGAAATTGACCCATAGCCCCATCAGTGGAAAACTAATGAGTGATTTATATACCGAAACAGAAAGAAATACCCAGTATTTGAGAGGATTAGGTTATGATGTCGTAGCTGTGTGGGAATGTGAATGGACGAAAAAACGAAAAACAGACCCTCAGATCAAAGCGTTCACGTACAGTCGACCTCAACCACCACGAACCGGTTTGACGGAAAAACAGCTCATAGCCAATATACGTGACGGAACCTTTTTGGGAATGGCTGAAGTAGATATACACGTACCAGAAACCCTTAAAGACTATTTTAGTGAAATGACCCCTATATTCAAAAACACTGAACTGACCCGAGATGAAATCGGACTCTTTATGCGAGACTATGCTGAACAACGGGACATTATGAAAGTAAGTACACAAGGTGACAAGGGGCGTGGGATCATAATGTATTTTGTTGCGATCACTATGATGTCATAACGATTTTTATTATTTATTTTTAAATAGACGGAATGGCGGTCGTTGATAGGGAGCTAAAAAAGTGTGAAAATATTGCTTGCTAGCCCACTACTGAAATTGTACTTGGAACATGGCCTGGTGATCACAAAGATATACCAAACACTGGAGTATGAACCCACAGCCTGTTTCAAACGATTTGCCGAGACCGTATCAGACGCCAGGTATGTACGAATATATATATGATATACTCTTATAGTTATATGTGATATACTCTTTCAAGCGTTGAATTTTATTTTTGATAATGTTCTTGTTTGTGTGTAGACGTGGGGGTGATGTCGACCCGAGTCAGACCGTTATAGCCGAAACTTTTAAGCTACTTGGAAATTCGGCCTATGGTAAATATACTAAAATGTATTATTGTAAAATATATTGATTTAATTGTTACTTTCAAATTTATTTCAAATTTATGATTTAAAAAAAAAATACCCGTCAAGTGCTGTTGATTTATACTAATTTGTCTATGTTTGTAGGTAAATGCGTCACGGATAAAACTAAATACCGTGATGTCAGATACGCCGACTACCGAGAGGGTCAGAAATTGATCAACGACAAAAGATTCAGAGCCTTGAACGAATTAACCCCCAAACTATTTGAAATCGACATGGCCAAAACCACCATTGAACTCAACTTACCCCAACAAATAGGCTATTTTGTTTATCAATACGCCAAATTAAGAATGCTGGAATTTTACTATGATTTTATTGACAAGTATGTCGCGAGATCTGATTTTGCTTATGTACAGATGAACACTGATAGTAGTTATATCGCTCTTAGTAGTAGTCAGCTAACAGATGTCATCAAACCCAACATGAAAGAACAATTTTACCAAGAATACCCTCAGTGGTTGCCAGCTGTAGTGTGTGATGATCACAACAACGACTTTATACAGTGTAAAACGAATGGAACCCCCCCCCCCCCCCCCGTGGGTACCTCAACCGTGCGGTGTGACCCGCCAAAAATATGATAAACGTACCCTGGGGTTATTTAAAGAGGAGTGGAGTGGAGATGGTTTTATCGGACTGTGCAGTAAAACCTATTACTGTTATGGAACTACGGATAAAACCTCTGTAAAGGACTCAATAAGCGTCAAAACGACCTGAACAAGGAGTAACATATGAATGTGCTGAGAGAATAAAAATCGGGTCGCGGTGTGAACCGTGGCTTTCGCGTTAACAATAACACAATGTATTGGTATACGCAAATTAGAGATGGATTAAGTAATTTTTACCCCAAGAGAATTGTGAATGCAGACGGTGTAAGCACTAAACCTTTAGATGTGTGATACATTAATATGCTATTTAAGAAATTGATATGTGTTATTATGTAATAAATTGAAGTGAAGGTGTTATGTAATCGATGGATGTGCGCTCTGTAAGAAATTGATGTTTGAAGGCTGTGAGAGAAACTAAGAATAAAAACGTCGTACATTTTCAACACGCGTTGTTTATTTGCCTTGAATTAAACATGTCACCAGCTTATCGTTGGTTGAATAATCGTCGGTAAATACAGCCAGCAATTGGTTCAAACTTATTCCACGACATCGTCTCTTAAAATAATACAAACAATAAAGTCCACAAGTATTGGAATTAAAGTCTTGTAATGGCTTTGTATTATAAGTCCAGTTCACACAATGCTTGGTCAAGAACTTCACAAATACGTTATGAATAGGAGGTGGTCCGTAAGAATCAAAATATTCGCCTCGTTCATTATGATCAATGAAAATAGCAATCCAGTGTTTGCCTTTTTTGGAAGCTGGATCTGTATTACAAAAGAAACCGCTGGGGTATTTGACATGGCGGGGTAATTTATTCCGCACAAACACTCCGCGCACAGTAGCTCGAGTGAAAGCGTCTTTTTGTAAGAGCTTATGTAATTGCCTGGTATCCATTGTTAGGCAGCGTAATCAAACAGAACGTTACGGTTTCGGTCAATTTGAATCATATTTTCAAATTCGGCATACACAATGACATTAATGGTACGTTCTAGGGCCGTACCAAAACGCATTTCCAAGCGCACGTTTCCTTGTTTCAACAAATTAAAATGAGTGCCGCTATCACCCAGGTCGGGGGTCAGATCAAAAGCGAATAGTGTATAGCCATTGGGATAATCACTCCAACTTATGGCATTGCCTTCGTCTTGATAGAGTTGTCCAGTGCTAATGAATAAATTAGCATAACTGCGGGTGTATATATGGTGATTAAAATCGGGCTGTAATGGTTTTGCGGGCACTTGTTACCCGTCAACGTACAGAGCTAAAAATGTGAGGTCGTTATGCTTAAAGTTGAAGGGGTTCTGAGTGTAATCACCATTGAACGCCCTATTATCAACACTTCCGACTACAATTCGTTTGGGTAACTGACCCAAAAATAAATTTTCTTGATTGATCGTCATAGCTCCTTGAGATGCAGAAAACACTTTGGTTTCTATGCGTCTTATGGGGTATTTAGCTGGGCTTCGTTCTAAAGCCTTAATGTGAGCTAGTTGCACGGTGGGGTTTAACTTTATTTTGCGTACGAATAAGGTCACGGATTGCAGAACTATTTTAGGGGCAAATCCATCTGCAGGATTGGCCATAAGGTCAAAGCTGTCACCGCTGCGTACTAATCGCAACTTCAAATCTACGCCGTTTAATAAATAGCGTTCTTGACTAAATAAATCTAAATGTAATTTGCCCATCATATCCACAATGCGACTCTCTTGAGCTCGTTCCTTTCTAGCTATCATCCCCTTGTTGTGAGTACCACCCACGGCGTCCATGTGTTTTGGGGTGTCTTTGTACCATAAACTAGCTGTTAACTGAGAGTTTTTGGCTTCCGAACCATAGCTCAATAGCGTTTCCATATAAGCGCGATACGGGTATGTGTTTGTCGCGGAGGACACAAGTTTTTCGTTGAGAGAGACATCGACTTGGGAAAAGAGTGAGTGTAACCAGAGGTTAACAGGTGCTACAGCACTGTCAGCCTCCAAAACCTCCCCATCCTTTTTCACCACTTTGGCATTCACTTGTAAATACGTGTCGTTCAGATCGATATAATCATCACCCGACCCACTGATGTAGAATTCGACTGGACCCGAACCTAAAGCAGCTACCGGATGGAATTCGATCCACGATCCATGATCGACACTGCTTTGAGTTGGGGGAATCAAAAATAGGTCTAATTCACTTTTGACACAGGGACAAGATTGGGGGTGTACCAGTGCCATGATCTAACCGAAAATATCTTTTGGCAACCTCCGAGTTGTTCCACGACGACCGCGTGAACTACTGTGGGAGTCATTTTATAGAGAATGGTGGTCGGCGACGCGGTTGTTTGGGTGGAACTATTTGATCGAACACTTCCTCTCCGGTTTGTAACAATCGTTTCTTAGCCGACTGTTACAGAGACTTCCCTCCCAACAAATCTCCAACCACCCTCACTCCTATTTCAAAGCGTGTTTTTTAACGACAGGTAAAACTTTTCGAACCAGCGGTAACACCATTTTAGCCAGACCACCAACCACATTACCAAGGCCATGTCCACGCTGACTTCTGGCACCGGAAAACACGGGGAGACCTCCACCCGCTTGGTTCAGGTAATACGGGGTGTAAATATCAGCCATGGTTTTCAAAATATAGCTTTCTTGATTTTACGGAAATGTAACGTCACTGTCACTTTACCAGATTCGAATGGAATGGGTCGACCCGTGTCATCTCTTATATCGATTTCTACAGTAGAAAAAGTCTTGGTGGCTATCGGGTAATAAAATATCTTTTTATACGTGGAGTTGATCAACTGCCCGCGACGATCGTGATCGATTGGAATAATACGCAGAAGGGGAACCATGGTGTCTCCTACCACCTGAGCTTCGATGAGATTACAATAGACATAGAGTCCGTACAAGCCTCGATCAGGGTCAACAATGTGCTAACTGACTTGACTGTTCTCAAAAATCCCCATTTCAAAACCGAGTCTTTGACGCAACCCCTCGTCCATGTAAACTACAACTGCCTCATTGTCTAGGGTCATAGTTGCTGTCTGTCGTGTTCGATTGTAGGTGAGACGCACTCGTTCTTCATTTTGCTCCTTTAACTTGGCTGCAAAGGCTTCTATCAACGATCCGGTCGTATAAAAACCAGGGGTAATGTGAAATATTTGGGACGGGCCTCTGCAAATTCACTCACAATGTCATATCGCTCACTGCAACAGATATCCGGGGGGAGATTGAGCGCACCAGCCACGCGATCCATGACGACCAACCCCTCGTCCTCAGTAACATTGTACCACGTGTAAGGGTACTGAATTTCCGCTAATCCCACTTCCCAAGCCCCTTCCAACTGTACAGCTTTGGGGAGTCGAGTTAAGTAACGTGTCAACTTGTTGTTGGGGTGATAATTCATTGAACTGTTGGAAGGTAGGGTCAGAAAGAAACTCATGATGGTGATGCCATGAGACTCAAATTAAGTTCTTCTTGGTTTCACGGAAATGTAAAGTCACCATCACATGTCCGTTTTCGAATGCCACGGACTGACCCGTGTCGTCTCTTATATCAATTTATATGGTACAAAAGGTTTTGGTGCCCACAGGGTAATAAAATATCTGTTCGTATGTCTGGGTCACCATTTTGTGCACCCGGTCGTAGTCCACAGGAACTGTGCGTAGCAAGGGGGCCATCGTGTCACCGACCACTTGTGATTCAATTATACTACAATAAACGTACAGTGCGTACAACCCTCGAAATACATTAGGCTTGTAATCAGTTTGAGAATCGTAAAGCGAAAGACATTCCTCACACCTCAATATTTGACGAAGACCTTCGGTCATGACAACTTGAAGTTTGGGATCAGTTATTTTTACATTCACGGTCTGTGAGTGGGAATTGAATTAAAATCGAACCACGCCTCTGAGATGCGATTTGCGGATGTGCATATTGATCCTGTCTATCAATTGTTCAGCACTGTAGGAACCGGGGGTCAAGCGAACGACCAAGGACTCGACCAAAGGATCCCCTTCCAAGTGTCTGTCTATCGTATGGTATCCACCTCGCTCATCCACTTTGACAAAACGACATTGTCCCCGATGTTGTACCAGGAAACAGGGTACTGAATTTCTGCTAATCCCACCTCCCAATTACCTTTTAATTGTATGGGTTTAGGCAATTGAGTAAAGTAACGTGTCAGCGTGTTGTTGGGGTGATAATTCATTGAACTGTTGGAAGGCAGGGTCAGAAAAAAACTCATGACATCGCTTTATGTTTCAAAGTGGGGTTGGGAAGAATGTACCCTAAGCTACTGCTTAACAGAGCAGTCCACAAATTACTATCTCCTTTACACGCCGATAGATTGTAGATGCTGACGATGATTACGGTATATAAAATGAGGATTTGTGTGAAAAACACGATTTCGGCTTTCGGAATTTCCCGACCAAATATGGTCCACACCCGATCACTTTTCTGATCTTCCATCCTAATGACGCTTCTGTTCCAAATCTCAGTTTTTATACAGCTCCACAACACTGACCCAACTATTAAAACTGGCAGGGTAGCCAAACCAATTGACAAAGTATTGTTTTTGTCCTTTCCGTTTACGTTCTTTGATAATTTTTTCAACCCTATACCATTCTTTGTCATTCACTTTCTTCTGTAATTCTTCCGCGTAAAATGTTCCCTCTAACACTTCGTCATTATCATCCTTTATCGTATACACATTAGGGGAGCCTAAGTGAACGTTCTCCACCCGAAACAACTCCTCGCTCCAATTGGAAGTGTAACCCTTTTTAAATTTACCCCGTGCTTGACTGATGCGGACACGATCCCCGATATCATACCGTGGTCGTTTAACCTCATCAGAGCGTTCCCCGTATAATGTCATCCACGTGTCTTCTTGATTACGCACCGAGACTGATATCGGGGGGCGCTTGATGCTGCGGTGATAACTGACGTTGTATCCTTTCACCAGCGAAGCCAGAACCGGTAGATAAACACTGGTGTTGTGTTTGGTAAAATAACGCCACATTTTAGTTTTTAACGTACGATTAAACCGCTCGACTATGCTAGCTTTGGTTTCTTCGTTGTGGGTTGTAAAAAAGCAAATCCCCTGCTGCTTAAGAAATGTCTGAAATTTACGGTTGATAAATTCTCCACCCTTATCGGTCTGTAAACACAGGGGCTTCCGCCCTTGTTTTAATATACTCTCAAAGGCTCGAATCAAACTGTCACCCGTTTTATTTTTTAGTGGTATCACCCACGCATATTTCGAGAATACATCGATACAGGTCAAGAGAAATTTCATGTCTTGGTTCTGTTTGGCTTCAGCAAATCTTTTCCAACCCTCTGGTTCAAAGTGTTTACGTCGTCTCAACACATCGTTAACCAAATCCGTCACGTTAGTCCCACTAACGGCTTGTCCTTTAATCGTTAATTCCCCTCGTTCATTCCAACCCACGTCTGGGTTTTTTCGAAGGCGTTCTAATAGCAAACGCCCTTTTTTCTGAAATTTATCAGGGATGGTTTCTACAACTTCCGCAATAGACACATCTTCTTGTTTGGGTGTGTGGGGCGGGGTATTAGCTAAGCCTGTGTGAGGTGTCGGGGTTCTGTGCTGGCGGTAATACTCGCGGTGTTTTGTTAAAATTTGGTTATAAGATTCTACTTTAGCCTCCTCCGATAAATCACTACGATTCAGGACATCCCTCATCTCCGCATCCAAGTTGGATAACACGTCGACAGTGGGAGCTTGATCGTAACGCCCACTTGACAGTACCGGGGGATCAACCAACATCATTTTCTTAGCCATAATTTTAGCCCAATTGTTTGCCTAACAACGGACCAGCGATACCTAAAATAGGTCGTAATAACGCCGGGAGAAAACCACCGGTTTGTAATACTCTTTTCTTTTTCTTGACGTTAGTTTTAGGTGAGATCAAAGCGCGCAGACCTTGTTTGTATCGGGCTAATTTACGCTTCTAAACTGAAATCAAGGATATGTTTCCTTTTAAAACATTGAGTGCACATTCACATAGACAATTTATCAATTCTTTGTCAGCTGTGTGAATCAAAGCCCTATTGAAAGGGGGTTTGGCTTTAGCCATCACTCGTAATGTATCAGCGTGTTTTCTGAGACGCTCTGCCATGATCTATGTCTAACGATAAGAATGGCGGTTGTCCGATGATCGACGGTATTTATTTCTGTAGGTATACAACTTGATTGGGTCGTAGTATGTCAGTTCGTAGCCGTAAGTGATCTGGTGTTGCCTGTTTCAAATCGATAAACAAATAGCCGTGAGCATCCGAAAAGGCTTCTTGTACATACTTGATGTTTCGCGGGTACATTTGTTTGGCTAAATGCATGATTTGTGAAGCGTCCCGAGGGTTCTTAAATACCACTAAATAATGAGTGTTCAAACTGATTGTTCGATGTTCTTTATTCTTTCCGAATATATTTTGTACTAAATGCAACACGCTAAGATTGCCATGGTGACTCCCTTTGGTGAATAGGCGAGTGACGCGTTCGTCAGTTTCTTCCATCAAATCATCGATGATCAACAAGGTTCTTTGTTGAGGATCTGTCTCAAAATTCAATCCCTCTACAAATTCCACGTGCGATAGTTGAGTGTACATGGTTTGCCACTCTCCGAAACACCACACGATTCGGTCGGGTGGTGGCTCAATGTGACTACCTTTGATTAACTCACACACAAAGTAAGTTTTTCCACAGCCGCTCGGACCAACTATCACGCAACTAAAGGGGTGTTTTAAGGCTTGATCCATTCTTATACTGAGTTATCATTCACAGTTCCCCACTCTTTTTATAGATAGGATAGGTAGATAGTGTCGTGATAAGTAGAACTCAAAAAGAAATTCAATTTAAGTATATCATCACTTTTAATTCAATCACCAATCATATATATTCATGCGTCTAATAATTTTATTATATTTACAGTCATAAGGTTCCCCCATTAAAACTTTAGACCAGTGTTCGGTGGTCACACAAAAACCTATCATGGTACGTCGATACTCTCTAGAGAGCCAAAGACACAGTTCAGTCGAATTGTGTTGCTCACACAACAAGCGCCATAATAAAGTGACGTGATGTTCGTCCACCTTATCGAAGGCTCTTCCAACGCAATGTGAATACATCTTTTGTCGGTTCTCGGCTTGACATACGCCCGTTCCACACACGACACATGGTTCTTGAGCTATGTCAGATAACAATGGCTTCATCAAACCACTGTAAAGGCTAATTATCATATCCCACCCATCAGGCGACGTTCCTTGGTCATCCATCTTTTGTGGGCGTGCTGATAGGTCTTGGTAAGCTTTTATGAGCTGCCACCAATTGAAACTATCAAAGCACATGGTCACGCTTTCACAGGTAATTTCAATATAGGGGAATGGGGCTTTCACTCGACCAATCACATCGTCACAAATGGTTTCTTCCGTATCAACGTCCGATTGGCCAGCTTCCGCGTCAATCAACGATAAGGTGAGTGATGTAAGAGCCGTCCCGCTTCTGAGAAAGGCATTTGAGGGTAATTTTATTTGATGTCCGCTCCATCGATCGCGAATGTGTAAATCATTGGGGTCTGGGTTACTACACCACTGTGAAATTTGAAAGCGACCACTACGACGACTGGTATACAACGGTCCATCAATGTATTCACACTCCTCGCCGTTCTCCTCTGCCATCCTGAATGAAACAAAAATCTGTCCGTGTTCGCTTATTTATCCCCTGATCGAGCTAATGTAAGGGGTTTTTCATGATCACGTGTCGACTTAATTAAGCTGATGTCAGCGCTTTTTTCATGATCACGTGACGAATTGATTTAGCTGTAGTCAGCGGTTTGTCATGATCACGTGACAAATTAATTTCAGATCCGGTAAATCACGTGGTATCGCACGCACACCGGGGTTGTGTGGTTCTTCGAACGTGGAAGTTAAGCTTTCCGATTACGTCACAACCTTCCTCTGCTTTGTTGTGCCTGTTGTTTTCCTTAAGTTTCGATTGTATATGTAGAGCTTATAATTACAGTGATATTTCAAGTGTTGGGTCAAAAGCGCCTTCGTTACAAACCCACATTGACACAGAGGACAACGCCGTAACCTCAGGGTTCTGTGTTTACCCTGAGCAGGTGACTTGGGTCTAAATGGTTGTTGAGTCTCAGCGACTCTCTGACATTCGTCACATTCTACACAAGTATCCATGTCGTCGCTTTAAAGATTCAAACTCTACTACCAGTAAACTTGTTGTTAACCGATATTTATAATCAGATATTTATAATTACATTAATCTACCTCATCTTCAGACACGAACGCAGTTAACTGATGATCCATTAAACACTCTCTAGCTTCGATCGCTTTACTAAGAGCCGTATCAAAATCGTAACCATACTCCATCAAGCGCTGTTGATTTATACTAATTTGTCTATAGATCTTATTGTCTCTCAGTTCTCGAGTTAGTTGTGCATGCATCTGTAACTTGTCTTTTAAAACAGACCACCTGCTATACGCATCCGTCATGTTGATGTTACTCTCTGACTATCTTAGCCATAAATGACCATCCACCAAATTTGAACTCTTTATAACATACATTCCAAATAATAATTAAAAGAAACAAACACAGGCCTGTATTTTCACTCATTTATTACACAATCTGTTAATTACACGTATCACAATATCTGATTTCACCGACTCCAACCAATATTTCCTATAGTCCACACATAACCATTTGCTACGTTCCATCCACGAGGGGCAGGGGTCAATTAAACCTATACTTAATTCCCATAAACTTGATACATAGTGTTCGTCAACACGCTCGAGAGCATCCGCCATACACATCCGAACTTGTTCTTCAGGTTCGGCCATCAAACAAAGATTATGCTGTCGCTGACTCGGGTGGTCGATCTGACAGCCATGGCATTTTTCTGGTATTAGAGCTTCGATTAAATCGACAAGCGTGTCTGTGTACACCACCATCAGATATTCCTCCATTAATTTCGCTCTCACCACGTGGGTTCCGTAGAGCTGTCTCAACTCCTCCCACGCTTCTACAAACATATACCACGAGTAACTGTCCATTTGCATTGTCACCTGGCCCTTCTTTATCAGCACCATAGGGATCGGGTATCGAACACTCATCGTCACGTCTGCACCAATAGAGACCTCGACACGACTCTCCTCTCCCGCTTCTAATTGTTTCATTGTTTCTGTGACAGCAGCTATTTCGTAACCACAGTCCAATACACATTTCATCCCCAACTCTATGTGACATTTCTTGAAATTGTTTTTCAAAAACACTACATCTTTATTCCAAACCACTATCGAATACTGTGCAAAGTATCGTGTGTATAGTGGTTTCACTTCCTCCATTTCGATTTGTTCTACCGCTTTTAACAAGTCCGCGTCGCTCATCCGTTTCCCAGCCATAATTATAACTGAACGCAGAACTAAGACACTCTCCCGTTTTATATACACCCTCTATCCCATCACTTAGCTTAGCTCAGCAAACTATGACGACATATCCGACGAAAATTGTGAAATCACTTTCCAAAAATAGAATGACCTCATCCAAAATAGCGCCCCTCCATGAGGTCGCAAAACCAAGGTCGCAAAGATTTCAAGGACGGAACAGATGGTGATGTCATCAAAATATCGCACCGAATCCGGAAGCGATCGTCAGCGAAAAAAATATTGCGCAATCGACTTCGTCCATCGTTCGACGTCAAAAACGAGGTAAGTAGGGGTACCTGATACACTACTCATACACACAAATCGTGGCTTCACCATATCAGTTTTCGACACGAGATCACCATATGCAGCATCCATATTATAATTTTCGGAATATCGTCCTCTCTAGGATCCAAAATGGACAGCGTTTGCACTTACATTCAGTTTAATACCATTCAATTGTAAATCAACACCGCGCGTTTCACAATTAACAAGCACAAAATTGCTTTCTGATAAGTTTTCAAAAGCTGACGCCAGGTTTGGCTGACAGCACAATGTTGCATGACGCATGGCTGTTGCAACATGTGTAGACGTAATACGATCTCACTACGTCGATTGCAGCTGATGCTTGGCAGTAAATAGATACTCACTAACTGTCGTCGTGAAGCCATAAGGGATAGCGATGTATTGGTGTGGATAATGTCTACACTACAGCATCTAAATCAAGCCGGGTTACGTGGTTCACGGATGACGAGGCCTGACAAATAAACGAGATAGATTTGCTCTTTACCATGCTTTTAAGCAACCAGACGAAAGGACGCACTACAGCAACGCCTAACCCTCCTCTGCCGTGCGGGGCCTTATCAATACATAAGATGGCACACACACACGCACACACACACACGCGCGCAATCGCATTTAGTTGTGACGAATGCTATAAAGCCAATTAAGGTAAATAATATAAATGCAACAAACCAAGAAAAATAATAATGTTAATACGTTCTGACGCGAAAGTGGCATTACGTAATGCGTGCTGTTATGTTGATAAATGTTCGGGTGGCGACAATTGAAGATGCTTCTTGAATGTTTGTCAGATTCAATATATAATTATATAAAGCCGATGTGAGCGTTATCAAGCTTCAACACGAGGACACGAGCTTAACAATACTGTGTCACAAAAGGACCCAACAGTTAAATGACGCTAAACAGTCTTTATATGGAGGAGAACGGCGGTTTGAATCGGATGTTTCGACATCCAACGGTAAATAGAGCCAAAACTTTGCATTAGATTATTGTTCCAACAGAGCTACGTCATGAAGTCAGTGTACTTGCGAAAAGTGCAATAGCGGGAGGTCATCTTGGCATCAGGAAAACAAACTAAATCGCAATTTCCATTGGCCGGGAGCTAGCTTCTGTAGATCGTGTGATGTTTGTCAGCGGACCATTAGCACAGGTAATATTCCGGTTGAGAAAAAGCCTTTTATTAGTATTCTATTTAACATGGTAGTCATATATCTTGTTGTTCCTATTTATCAACCGTCAGACGCGGATCATGGCTGTAACCTAATACTCATGGAGTATGGCAGCCCATATCCTGAGGCAGTGCCACTGAAGAACGCAGATACGGAAACAAGTGCTGAGACTCTCGTAGACTTCTTAAGCCGCGCTGGAATTCTCAACGAAATTTTGATTAATTTGGGAACGGATTGCACGATCGACTGTACGGCATAAAACAGTTGTACATTAGTACATACCATGTCTATTGGTCTTGCTGAGAAATTCAAGTGCATTTGGTTGTGTTGCGAGAAGCCTCGATATCGGAATGGATATATCAATGCACTACTATTTGCTTATCGAGAGGCTCCACATTTGAACTATAGAATACAGACATAGAGAGGCATGAAACTAACAGCTGCTACCAACATGTGTTAGAATGGAGCGAGCGAATACAAGATACCTGATAATTAGCGAAGGAGAAACAAACAATATTGTGACAAGATATCTAGACCCGAATTATTTCAAACTCACGCAAGCATATTGATAAATTGCCATAGTACCATATTACATCGGGAAAACTGCATTCGTTCCTCCAGATTCGATCCTTTGATTGCCCCTCGGCACGATGAATGGTGGAGCTACATCTGTGAGATGTATGTTGACAAGCGAAAAATAATGCCCCATCACACCAACCTTGCTATGAGGTTATGGATGAATGCTGCCTTCTCAATATCGAACGAGTCCATTCGTTATATGTGTTGATATATAATTAATATTCGCCTTGTGAATCGCATTGTAGATACTTCTTTAGCGTTCGTTGGATTTAGTATAGATGTTAGGACGCCGCAAGCATGATTGAATCCAGTGACGCTTGAAGAATTGAGAATCGACCAGTGACATCGTTTGAAAGTGTGATAGAACAGTTCGTAATATAGAAAATCGTTGGTACTAAACAAACAAAGCCTGTGACCAAACCAGTTATGCTATGAGCAAGTTTTTCGGTTATACATCATGACTAAAGTAAGCAAGTTATAGGACGAAACAGAATCGATTTTTCAAATATTGTAGCTAAAGTAAGGTGCGAGATCCTCCTGTTATCAATACAGAAACCACTACTGCTAGCAAAATTAATGTGGATGGAATTTATTGCATATTCAATACATTTTCCAGATCCCCAAAGTTTCCATGCAGTTTTTTTCGCGATTAGTTATTAACTAACGTGTTTCCATCATATCGTTGACGGTGCGAATGTATAAGCTTAGTCAGCTGCAATATGCTTTTCAACTCCTACATCGACACTGCATACAGGGATATTTTACACCAAGACTACAATAAGATTTTCATTCAAAACATGCAAGGTAATCCCGCTGCGATCGCCGCCGGCTGGTTGCTGCATGATTGATGGTTTGGTTGGTGCTCTTGAAGGCGGTTCTCGGTCAAGTAATATCACATTTCATAACCATATTAGCGACAATATAAGCAGCAAAGAGATGGCCATATGCTGCGAGGATGAAGGGAACGGACATGCATGCGATAATGACAACCCTAGGCTCACACTGCTTCCGGGCGCAGAGTGTTTCTATTTATATAGAACGAATGAGAAGCCACTCAGAAGCTGAGCTCACCATGCTGATCACCCAAGAGCTTTGTCATTTCTCCCTTGGGTCCAGGGACCCTGAAGAATTTTGGGCTAGTGAGAGTCCTGATTAATGTATAGATTCTCATTGTCTGTAAACTGAGAGAAAAACTTGAACAAATTAATGAAAGCTACAAAAACGTTACAGATAACATTCAGGAGCTGAATGAAGTAAATGATGAGGGCCATTATAGTACAGGGGATGGCACAAAGGGGCTTAAAATGGCAGAGGTCCTCATGTTGTGGTACTGATAATGATGTCAAGTAAACGGCCACAAAAGCTGCAGGAACGTGACTGAGAGTCAAAACGTTGAGAGAGCAAGAATTAAGCATAACGAAAACACGAATCATAAAGAGCAAAGGCACTGCATTTACGACAATCCTGTCTACAGCGATGATATTGTGCGTTAAACACGAAGCGCTAAAGTAGCCACCAAATATCAATGGTTTATCCGTTGTATTATGTTTAGTGTAGTATTGAAATTGTTCTGCCTGTCAGAATAAAATTCGCACCAACGGCTCCCTCAACAAAGGTACTAACAATCTAATGTTATATTTCTACTACTATAAACCAGTGGGTATGTATTGTACATAGCGATACACATGCCTGTTTACCACGGAAGAGTTTATTCACTCGATTTAAAAAAAACAATAAACATTTTTGCACTTTACTTGTTCCATGTGCGAGGTGTAAAATGGCTAAAGCATGTGACTGCACTGACGGCTATGCGTTGTTTTTGTATTTTGACCCATTTAGGGTTGTTTGTGTTACACATGATTACCAGTATGATGTATACATATATAAAAAAAGAACAAGCACTTGCATTTATATTTAAATATTTGGCTACTGGTGCATGGCCTGTGCAATATTATATTGTGGATCGGAATTTGGACAGCATTCAATTATCAGGAACGTACAAATCATTTGAGCACTTAAATTTCGCAATTGCTCTTAAATAGAAAACGCGTCATATCGATTGTCGCTTTTCAATTTCCACAAACACAAAAACATTATCTGTTTATGCGTGAGTTTGTGGCGTTCCAAAAAAACAATCGTTGGCTCGGGGCAATCTGATTTCTGTTGTTTGGTCTTGCCTATGCTCAAACATACAGTGATGGACGCACATTGGACCTCGTTATAACAAGGACACTGTCAGGAGGACTTTGTATGGGTAAAAAAGCAAAAACGAGCGCTACCCGCAAGAAAATGGTTTACAAGACTCTTTGATACATTAACCTGATTTCGTTCAAACACGATATTCAGCAACTGTCAAAAGTAACACAGCCTACGCGCGCAGCCATATACGTTGCTACGCCTAGGAACTGCTGTAGCTCTAGGACCGATGAAGACGACGGCATGGACTTGGTGGCCCCAACCTTCTTTGGGTCTGGATGGATGTCGTCCTTGTTGTAATAGTTGGCGAAGAAACTGATGGAACGCCAACCTCACACTTGTCGGAATTGAAGACTAACCCGTTGGCTTTTGCAACCTCTATGACTTAAGTACATTCTTGTCATGGTCGTCATTCCCCCGGATGCTGATGTCGATATCGTCGGCGATCGATGCCACAGCACCTTTGCACTGCTCTAGGATCTGGTTCATTTTGGCTTGGAACACATCCTGGCTCATACACGGCATGCGCACGAACCTATAGTGTCCGAACGGGCTGTTGAGGCAGCATAACATAGATTACAAGTGGTCGATCTTCACTGCCCAGTATCCGTGACGAGCGTCAAGCTTTCTGAACTTCGTGCAGCTCTGAAAATTATGGTTATGTTCCTGTAGGGTAGGGGTGGTATGGTGCGGCCTTTTAATTGCATTATTCAGGTCTCTCGGATCAAGGCAAATGCGGAGCATGCCGTTTGCTTTCCAGCCGTAGACGAAACTGTTGACCCAGTCAGATACTTTCACTATCACTCCCATATCCTCCATGGTGTCAAGCTCGGCTTTGATCTCGTGGCAGAGTTGGATTGGAGTATTTCGTGTCGCGTATACTACTGGGGGAACATTTGGGTCAACGACTATGTGATATATTCGTCTTCAAAGTTTCCAAGTCCTCTGAAGCACTTAAGGTATTCCTTAAGTTGCAACTCCTTGTCCAACCTTGGGGATCTGTCGATAGTGCAGTGTAATGTCACGAGCCTCAGGTTTAGCACTAATGATGATGATAGGTCCATCTTCGTCTGCCACGAAGAAGCTGGGGTTGTGGTCATTTTCGTTGTACGAGCACGGAGTGTTGAAAGTACCGAGGTGTTTAAACTTCGCCTGTTTGTATGCATGTAGAGTTGTGGCATGTAGCTTGAGCACTTCAGGATTTGGGTATCCATTGTCATCCAGTAGGTTGGGGTTCATTCTGTGGAATGTACGCAATGGGAGCAGGTCTGCCTGTGACCCTGTATCCACTTTAACACGTAGGGTACTTGTGACTTGTGCTGAAGCTGTATCTTTAAGTTAGTGAACACTTCATCACGTCTGTCTGGTGATGCTTACATCCACGGCGTTTACCAACTTCTGCGTCGGAGTCTTGCTAATATAACCTCTCCGTGACTTTAACCAGGACTGTGACCCTGTCATCGATTTGTACCTTCGGTTGGTCGAGTGTTGCCTTCGTTGTTGGCGACTGTCGGCTTCTTGCGTAAATCGGACGCATGTAGAACACTCGTCCTTGTATGCAGGACACTTCCTCGGCTGATGACTACGGTCGCAGTTGTGGCACTTCTAATTGCGGTGTGACTCCCGTGACACATGGTCAACGCTGGTAGCCCTATCGGTTGCACCGAGGCTCTTCAGCTGACCCATGTGTGCACTAACTGTTCCAGATGTTGTTGGGTACTTTCAGCTGCTCATCTGTAAGGTTCCATGTATACCGAGTTCCTCATGGCCAATCCATATTATTATGTATTGGTGTTGGTGTTTCGTCTCATCACACTTGATGTTGAGCCATGCAGTAGCAAGCTGCTTGAACTCGGAGAGCGCCTGAGCCCTGCCACTGTGGCTCCAGTTCATTGTGGGACATGTGCCATGATTGGCATGTGGATAGTTTGGTAGTTAAGACACTAATATCACTATTCATTTTGTATGACTGACACTGTTATCCGGGGCTGGCTTTGTGTGCAGTTCAGGGGCTGGCTTGATTCCAGTCTACAGTTGTATATATTCCTTGCATGCTACTTGGCAGCCGTAAGTTGTTTAGTGTGGAGTGCTTCAACACAGGTGACACACACGAGTAGAGCACTGTTGCAGTGGTAATCTCCTTTTATTATCACTCACTCGACGTTTGTGTACATATGACTACTGCACAGCCTGGGACATTTCAGACAAAAGATGGCTAGTAAGTGGCATTGGGCGCTTGTACCTGTTTACTTGTGAAACCATGTATTATTATTCTCTTGTGATACTCTTGTAGAGCAATATTATGCAACTTTTATTCCATCGTCTGCCACGTTTTACGTTGGAAAAACTGTACAGTTGCAATCTAGCCATACGAACAAAACCTAATGCCCTAACAACAGACTCATTTATTAGCTGGGTATTCATACCAGTGGGGAATACGCGTTCATTTAGCTGCAAGGTGGAATCATTAGCTCAACGAGATGAAAGAGGCTCCAACAGCACATCTATTTGTTTCGCTCATATTTGTGGATATTTTCTCAGGGATACAAATTCTAGACGACATTCTTGCGAGCCAAAAGTCAATGTAATTGATAAAGTATACTTCCTGTCTGAATACAGATAGGTAACTCTCAGTGAACTTCCAACTTTGACAGTATTTTAAACTGACGACAAATATTTTTAAACATTTAATTGATGTGCTTTTATATAGGTGCAGTTTGTGACTAGCGTTTGCAGCATGTTCCACTTCGCAACATATAGTTGTGTGGATGTTTGACGATATACATGCTACATAACACGGCGCCATCTGGCAACAGACTTTGACAACAATAGGCTCATGCAATGTGCCATATTGCTTTGTAAAAATGCCATAGCTATGCATATACGTTTCATGATTGATGATCTGCTTAACTTCCATTTAATTTATGATAAGAAGCTGTTCTGTAGTGATCTTTAACCATCTTTATGCATTGACAATCTTATAATTCTAACGTAATCGAACTGCATGTGCCTCAAAGCACGGCTATTAAGATATAAGTATTTGCACACAATACATGCGTTCTTTGATAACGCTAGTAAGTGATTTGAGTATATATCACTATCTCGCACGTTACTGTGTCGTTCCTTGCAGTGAATCGCTGTATTGTACACTCAGTTATTCACGTTCTTCTTAGCCACATTGATAGTACAACATGGGCATCACTAATAATGCTTTGACGTCCGCCACGTATTTCACTCTGCCAATGTAGTCAACATACATGGGCCAAATAAATTCGACACTTTGGCTCACGTGGTTGCCCCTCTGAGAGTCAATTAATGACTATTCCCTGAACCTATGGTTTAACGTATTGCGCCAGATTTTCGTTAGTGCAGCACGGGTTAGCAGAAAGCTCTTGGTCCAAGATTGATGCCACTTATCTTATCTATCTCCGTCACTGTACCATCTTGCTGCTCAAACCAAAGGTATTTCGTTAAGGTGAGTTCATGGTTTAAACAGTTTAGCCAATCATGGTACATTTAATCGCATCTTTTCAAACATGGGTATATTAAGAGCAAATTACACTTGCGTACATCAATTTTCATAATTGTGGGAGTCAGATTAACCGAAACAAAAAATTAACGTTGCAAAAAAATTGTAATGCAGTTAAGGCATTAGATGCAAAGCTTTAAAATTGATATCGTTGCTCCCTTAGATGCTGCCGTCACGCGTCGCTGCTCCCTTAAAGGCTGCCATCACGTTATAAATAGAAACGGTTTACGAGGCGAGCAGCACCTGCTAACGACATGTGGGTATAATTGCCAAATCTAATGCATCAAATTAACTCTGAATGATTCATTTTCGGCATTTCCAGTTAGAACATGTCATAGTGTTGCTGGGGAGTTTAGCAACGTGATAAGCGGTTTATCAGCAAACATAAGTTATAAGCTATAAGATACTGTTATCATGCAAAAGGTCAAAGGTTAAAGCGTTTCTGCTTTTGATGTAGTTATATACAATAGTAGCTGATATACCCACAGCTTGATACAAGACTCCGTCAATGTCACTTGTATGCATGGCACATCTGTCGATTCATATTAGTCTACGTATAGCAAACTGGGTCATGGGAAGCTATCAAAAACAAATGCATGCCTGCCAATGCAGATCGACCTACCGTACCGTATGGAATGTCAATGACATATTTAGTTTTATGACGATTGAGCGAACAAGACAATCAGTGTAATTATAATTTCATCAAACGAACAAATTCGCGAAACACGCATTAAGTTATAGTACCTGTAGCCAATAATTTATTCCTTACGGGTAAAATACTGTCTGTTCAATCGAGGGCAGCAATCTGCATTAAGCGTGTAGCATCTCGGCCCTGGCCAAAAACTCGGCATTCATATTGCGTTAATGGTATGTAGTCGACAAGCTTAAGGAAGAATGAGGAGCAATATTTCACTTATTCATGATGTACACCGCGGCTGTTGCAATAGCGTCGCACTTAGCATATTTTACTTAACTTGCCGCTAGCAGGCCATTATGACGTTTTAACGATGGATGTGAGCAATATATCCAAGAAGCCTCCTTATGAATATCTTTCTAAATACGCCACAAGCCGTGGATAATGAGCTGCTTTTCCCCTTATCAATTTTGCATAGATGTTATTCTGAACAAGTATCCTTACATGCACTCACCTACTCACCGCAATAATTCGCAGAATCATAACTACTAAATGACTAAGTCAAAGTCTTAGTTGGGCTGCTGAACAGGTGAAGTTGCTTCCGCTCGTCTTAACCATCATGTGAAGCACTAATAGGAGTAGCATTATCTATAAACCATTACCTTCTGCAACTTACTACATAATCTTCTGCCTTGCATCGCTTTTTAGTTTATATATTTGGTGGTAGCCGGAGTCAATAAGCAAAGCAACCCTTCGAATAGAGTGTGGGTTTGTGGCAGTCGGCTTTACTGCTATCTGGTACGTTGCACATATTTTTGGGTAATGCTTCTGAATGTCCGGATATGGTCAGCGGAGTAGTAATAATTCTCATCCTGTCGGAATTTTACGCATCATTACGGCACATGTGGCAAATGCAGTCATGGCAATTTATCATATTGCACAACAGAGGGCAGTCATTAATCTTGTTTTATCAAATTGGGAAACTTTTGAGGTATTTGGTCACAGCAAAAAGCTCAGTTACATCCTTATAACGCAGTGTCTGAGAAAACTGTATTGGCTTGTTTTGATTCAATTAAGTCGAAGTTAATCGCGCTTTGGTCAGCACATGTTAGCCTGAGGCTTCTGTTCTGCGTCATTTCCTGCGTAGTTTATAATAATGTGACGTTCCAATCTTCGCAATGGAATGAAAAAGGTAAACTAGGGGCTATTATCCATTCCGAGCGGTCGATCACTGTTGCATAACTATAAGAGACACATAAACATCTACTGGCGCGGGAGATAACCGTGACTTAGACGATCAAGCTTACTCTACTGTCTTTTGTGTCCATATAGGTGCGATGACATTTGATCGATCTTTTGGCAAGTTGCAGTAGTCTGAACGAATATTGCGGCGTTAATGAGCATAGACCCCTCCACCAAGCAAGCCCATCACGCATATATATATATATATATATATATATATATATATATATATATATATATATATATATATATATATATATATATATATATATATATATATATATATATATATATATATATATATATATATATATATATATATATATATATATATATATATGTGTGTGTGTGTGTGTATAGATATAAATATATATTTATGCATATATATATATGTATAAATATATTTTTATGGGTATACATATATATCTATATATATATATATATATATATATATATATATATATATATATATATATATATATATATATATATATATATCAGGGTTCTCCGCAGGGCCATTAAGCGTCGCGGCACCGCTACGCCTTCATCAAAGTCATAAATAACCCGCTATCTCTTAAATACAGCGCTATGCCTTAAACTCCATCCGCTACGCTTTGGTATACTGATTACAACCATGGCGCAGAGTATTGCTATGACGCTATAGGAGGCATGATGCTGGGATGGAACGCCGCGTGTATGAATAATCGTTGGCTGACTACGCAACACGTCATAATGTTGCTGGGGTCCGTTTTGTTTACAAGTGGCCAAGTTGATTTTGATGCTGTTGTGGACAGCTGGTTCAAGGCTGGACCAAGGAGAGTGGTTCTGTAAATGATACTTGTGTTGTTTATGATGTGATTGTTTTGATTAGAAATGACAATAAAAAGCTGATGATTTTAGTATTTTTTGCTTATATTGTTAAAATAAATTACTCAAAGGTACTTGGTAAAGAAGACATTAAAATGCAGGAAATGAGGTCTACAAATACTGATTTAAAAAAAAAAATCGCTACACGGAAGGGGGTACCCCCCCTCCCGTACCCACCCCCTCCCCTCATATGCCCCTACTCCTTAAATTATTTCTGCGGAGAACCCTGTATATGTATATATATGTGGCAGTCGGCTTTACTGCTATCTGGTACGTTGCACATATTTTTGGGTAATACTTCTGAATGTCCGGATATGGTCAGCGGAGTAGTAATAATTCTCATCCTGTCGGAATTTTACGCATCATTACGGCACATGTGGCAAATGCAGTCATGGCAATTTATCATATTGCACAACAGAGGGCAGTCATTAACCTTGTTTTATCAAATTGGGAAACTTTTGAGGTATTTGGTCACAGCAAAAAGCTCAGTTACATCCTTATAACGCAGTGTCTGAGAAAACTGTATTGGCTTGTTTTGATTCAATTAAGTCGAAGTTAATCGCGCTTTGGTCAGCACATGTTAGCCTGAGGCTTCTGTTCT